>CM016723.1:14456010-14565510 GCA_005771605.1 Scutellaria baicalensis | reverse complement strand
GAGGTCTACAAGGGCTATCTCAAGAAAACCAATCAAGTATGTGTACATGATTCAAAGTATGCATTGCATTCTTGTTTTCTCACCGCCCTTTTTTCGCCTCGTTTCTTTCCCAGATTGTGGCAGTTAAGCAGCTGGACAGGAATGGTGTTCAGGAAACAGGGAGTTCCTAGCAGAGGTTCTTACATTGAGCCTGGTTCACCACCCGAATCTTGTGAATCTGATTGGATACTGTGCTGATGGGCGCCAGAGGATTTTGGTTTACGAGTTCATGCAGAATGGATCTTTAGAAGATCATCTTCTTGGTATAATTATTATGTGCACATTCACTTCTTGGATGTTTCGCAAGTAAACATACTCAATCTTTTTGTTTCTCAGATTTACCTCCAAATGCAATGCCACTGGATTGGTACACTAGGATGCAGATAGCTAAAGGGGCAGCTAAGGGCTAGAGTACTTGCACGACACAACTAATCCTCCAATCATATACCGCGATTTTAAGGCTTCCAACATACTATTGGATGAGAATTTCAACCCTAAGCTTTCCGATTTTGGGCTTGCTAAGCTGGGTCCAACGGAGGGAAAGGATCACGTGTCCACGAGAGTCATGGGGACGTATGGCTACTGTGCGCCCGAGTATGCTAAGACTGGTCAGCTCACAACTAAGTCAGATGTGTACAGTTTTGGAGTTGTTTTTCTGGAGATTATCTCAGGAAGAAGAGCTGTTGATAGCACAAAACCACCTGAAGAAGAGAATCTAGTTGCTTGGGTAAGATAAGTTAACTTCATTTCCAATAAAGATTATGGATATGACATTTGAATACATTTTCAGGCAAAACCACTATTCAAGGACAGGAGAAAGTTCATGTTGATGGCAGATCCGTTGCTCGAAGGGAACTATCCGAAGAAGTGTCTGTACCAGGCTCTTGCAGTTGCAGCTATGTGTCTGCAGGAAGAGGCTAGCACCCGACCCCTCATTGGAGATGTCGTCACTGCCCTCGAATACTTATCTACCAAAACAGATGAGGTTGCTACCGACATTGATGAGTACGATAAATAGAACATATGCAGCCACATCTGAATCTGCAGTTTCTTGTGTGCATTGTGAGTGTCATATGGGATTATGATGTCCATTATTGCCAAAATCATCACTGAAATGCCAGAGGATTGTGTATTTGTAATGGAATTTCAATGAAAAAACAGTTGCAGAAAAGTTTTCGTTCTACTACTTGTGAGCAAAGTCTCCTATCAATTGCTATTCACTAGTGTAGAATTAACTTAGCAAGAATTACAGAGTTTAGACATCATATCTCTCAGAATCAGCTCTAAGATTAAGATAACCGAAGCCACGAATTTCATTCAGACACTCACTGTCTGCAACATCCACCATGGAGCAAATCCCTGGTTTGATCCCACTACTATTCCTTCTCTTGTTTCTTCTCCAAGATGACATTGAAAACCGGAAACTAGGCCAAGAAAACCGGCCTCCATGCCCCGTTTCTCCAGAGCTTCTCCTGGAACTCATCTGATTCTCGACACTCTCCACTTCAAGTTTTCTGAAGTACTCAATCTCCCTCTTGAGAAGTGATCCAATGGTTCCACGCGTCCCAACTTCCATCGGAACCCTCCCAGCCATTCGATCATTTGATTCGTGCTTCTCTTGATATAGCATACTGCATCTATATGTTGTGTGATGTTGGATTATCATAATCTTCTTGCCTTATAATCAACTTGTTTGACATACTTTTGTTTCTACTTTTAAGTAGACAGCGTGAGATATTGCATGATTGTAACTGTTTGATTGAGATGCGTTTAATCATCTGTTTCATTCCACTTTTTTTTAAAATTTTGCATTATGATTACTTTTAGCATTATGATTACAATCACCATCAATCACTCATATTGGATCCAAGATTGCAAGATTTACGCATCCCAAATGTATTTATTTTCTTTACTTAGGTACTTAATTAATGCGGGCCTTAAACTCGTTTTCCTGTTTGGTTGAGAGGATTTAAAGAGTATTTGGTGATCAATCAAGTTGAGTTAATTTTCGGTGAGTGGTCCAAACAATTTCTTCACTTATACTATTTTGTGCATTTAAGTGGGAACGTGTGTGTAATTTATTATTATCATTACTATTGTTATAATAATTAAAGTATAATCTCTCAAATGATGATGAGTTTTGAAGCCTGCAATAGATGGGATAGTGATCCGAATCATTTAAGTTCAAGTGGGGATCATAATTTAATTTCAGGAATAGGAGTACTATTCATGCCTGCCATACTTTCTTTAAGCATAAGCTTAAATTTGTAATATTGACATTTAAATCTATTGCAGTACAATATTGAATCTGTAATCTTAATGATGCCACGTAATAACACTCTTTCCTCATTTGAATTTCGAAACTCCATATATTTGAGAACAGCTTATCTCATTTTCAATGCATCATTTTTGTAATATTTACATTTTAACATAACCAGACTTATCAATGAGTTTCTTTCCTTTTGATGCACAAACTTTTTATTTATTTACTTTTTTTGCACCCATTTTTTTAAAATTATATTGTCATGAAAAATCCCATGAGCAAGTCAGGTCGTGTATCAAATTACAATTAATTAAAGAGTAAATACATAAACTGCAACACGATGGATTTATCGATAATAGTATCAAATTGAAGGTCTGATCGTCCAATGCAGAAATAATGAGAAAATGAAGCAGACAGTGAAGGTGGATGCAAAACTCAGCTCTATAGATGTATTTAATAAGCCTCAAAAATATGTATTTCCTCTTCTTATTATTCCGTTTCTTCTCTCAATTCCTCTACAGTCGTTTAGTTTATAAGTATATTCAACTTCCCATTTATGTTCTATACAATACAAAATATTACAGCAGATGAAGCAGATACCTCGGACAGGCAATGGTCCAACGGCATGTCACAGAGCAGTATCCACTGGTGCACCTCCGTTTAAAATTAATAATCTACAGATTGCCCGGAAAGTGGCACGAATATCTGAGGCTCCTGTGAGATGCAAGTGCATCCTTAAGAGCAATATCCACTCTCGCACCACCCTGGAACAGTGTATCGTACAACTTACTCACAAATTGGGACAGTTCTTTCTCATCGTCATCCCAGAAACTCATTGACGACTCCCCGTTTTTATCTGGATCGCTGTCTTCCCAATCACTTGTTGGACTGGGGGGTTCAGTGTCGTCATCTTCTCCATCCTCCTCTCCGATCTCAAACTTTCCATTTTCGTAACTGCTAAACTCGCCTGCCCCATAGAAGGATGTTAGCTGCAATTCCTCAGGCTCGGAAGAAGGGCATATGACAGCTTTAGCCCCGGAGTCTAGAAATGCTTTGATCATTGTTCGGGTAGGTCCATATATTCCTGTGAAGACTATAATCCTGTCCCTCCAAGATCCAACCTGCACGATATGAAAATCAGTGTCAATAGTATGATCGGTCAAAATGAATCCAACAAAACGTTGAAACTCCCTCTAATAGATTTCTCAATCCCAAGTGCATAATTATTTTGAGTTAACAAGCACATGACAACCTAGACATGACAACCCAATTTCAATTTACACATTAATAATCATCAAGGTCTAATTTTATGTTTGGGGGGGTGGGGGGGTGGTGATCATAATGCACATACCATACAACGGACATCTTCTGGAGTCAAGTGCAGGGAAGGAACGGTTCTACGGAACATGTAAGCACCAATTTCTTGATCATCTTCCATAACCTTCATCATGCGAAATGCATCAGAACTTCCCCCCTAATTGCACATATGTAAAAATTCACCGGTACAAAGGGAAGGTGGATGTGTACCTGTGTCTGGCGTCCTATGTATCTGTGGACAACACCACCAATTTGGAAATATGGCCTGCATGACACAAGATCAGCAACAGTTGCAATGTTGGTAATGACTGACGTGTAGTTCCTCCTCCTGCCCTTCATCATTGATAACAAGCTGTATTTGACATTCTGCAGAAACTTTTCTGCCAATTCTCCTGGTTCCGCCACCACAAATACATCATTCTGCCAACTACACGAAAAAGTACTTGAGAATGCAAGAAACAACACAAGACCTTAAAATAAAAAAGCAATGATGGGTGTAAAAAACAAAGTCTACCTTAATATGGAGCCTCTTGAGTCATTTTGCAGTGCCAAATGAACTACACCAACCTGGGGTGAATTTTGTATTTTCTCATGCAAAGATAGGACAGGAATAGCAAGCTGCCTTCGCTTGGGAGGTGACTCGGGGGGTGAAGCAGCTGATTTTGCAGAATCCAAATTCAAAGGTGGAACTAAATCAATTCTACCAATCCTTTGGCCTCCAAGGTCAGGGCTGTAAATCAGGGGACTTGATGAGAAGCTTCCTGTAAACAAAGGTGATGAAAATGGAGTTGGAAGTGTGGATCCTGGAGCTGCCTTAATGGTTCCAGATGCACCATTAGCAAGAGATAATTTGATCCCACTACTAGCACAGAATGTCTCAAGTGCACGAGCATGGTGAAAAACTCTTCCAGAATCTGGACTATTGGAAGCCTCCACAAGAAGTACACCACGTCTCCAGCCCAAAGAAGCGCTATTCTGGTTTGACACTATCAGAGGCAGAAAACCAGCTCAATCATTAATCATGGAAAAAAAACAGAAGTTGAAAGAAGCAACAGAAGATGGATTGAAAGTCAAAGGAGCTTTTAGTACCCTTTGCTCTGAACATTTGCTGAGACTTTAAACTGTCTGCAAGTTTCTCATCATGTGTGCTCTCAAGCAACCTTTCAGCAAGAGTCTTAAATGCACTAGAATTGTTCTTAATGTACTCATGCGTAGCAGCCTCTAACTTTAACCAGACAGCAGGATCAGTTTCATCCAATTCCATATCACAACGTTCATCGACTGTAAAGGCAATCAGATACAGTGATAAACAGAAAGAAGTAATCCGCCTATACACATAAGAAATAAACAAGCTCCCTCAGAGATTAGGGGTACATGAACTTTCACTGCATAGTGATGTTTATCAACGCCCACAAAAATGTTTGAAAGAGAAGGCTATGCTATTTTTTCCTCGCATCATATTACTAAAATACCATTTCTATTGTGTCCCCATCAATACTTCTACACCAGGATATAGAAGAAAAGAAAATGAAAAGGTGCTATGTTACAGATCTTTCTTGCACTATTCATTTCTTTATTATCTTCCAACCCCGTATACTCTTTGCTCCTACCCATCCATGTTCCTTACTCTTGCCTTACTAATTGCTAAAATCAGTTGTCAAGTTACAAACAACCTACTCTACTAGCAACCAAGTACAGTTCACCAAAAGAATTTTCCACCATATATCTTTCTAGCAGTTAAGTTACATTTTTGTTAGGTCACAAAACAACTTCAACTGTGGTATCCACTGCAAGATTGTAGTTCAATCTTTACTGACCATAATGAACTTACTATTCCTGTCAGAAAGAGCAAAGTTCATGCCATGTATCTAGATAAAAGAAGAATGATCTTCAATTATTTTATGCAGAGATTTTACAAAGAGATTGACTGATTTAATCCAAAAGGAAAACTCTCGTTCTATGAATATAGTGATAAAGCTTTTTTACCACTCTAACAAAGAGTAGTATGTTTGTTAATATTTCATCAGTACACAATCTTTGTTTTATTTATTTATTTACTTTTTTTAGGGGGTACTTGAGCTTGAAACTTGATCCTTAAATCTTCATCATCTGCTTGATAAGACTAATAAAAATTTCTCCACAAAACTTCACCTGGATTGAATCGAAAATAGTGTACATCTGGAAGCATAGGAAGCAATGTACTTAAAGCTTCCTCCACGCGGTCAACAGAGCAAGCACTTTCAATCAGCACTTGCCCAGTGTCTAAATAACGCCAGCCACCCTTACGAACCTAACAGAGCAGAGAAAGAGGAGTTAATTAAAGAACAATAGAGAAGGCAATTGCACTGAACCATAAATATCTGCACCACCAGAATCAAAACACCAATTCGTCTGCCAAAAGAAAACCAAAAAGAAAAAAAAAATGGAATTGTCCTAGAGCAAGACAAACTCCACAAGCATTTGCACATTTCATGACTCAGAATTGATCTGACATAAACCTCAGACATTTCCTTGGCAAAGCGTGTAGCTGAAAATCGAATGGTGAGTGATTCATTTATACACTTGGCCTACTGGGTAATAATGTAGTGTTCATGGATTTGATATAAGGGGAAATGCAGATGATCCACAAGAAAATCAACACTATGATCCACCTAAAAGGCCTACACGTTAATCTTCCATACGTGCTGCACGCGTGAATATCATAAGTGCACCTTACGAAGTTATGGTAATTCTTAACCAGTAGTCACTAGTCAGAATTGATTCTTCACAGCTATCTTTAGAGAAAGCTGCTGACATGGATTTTTTGTCTATTTTTGTCTGATTTGAAACACGTAAAATTCTGAGGTTATAAGAAAAACTTGTTATAATGGAACCCAGTCTAATATCAATCTTTAGCATTGAAGGATCCAAACCAAGTACCACCAGTCATGAAACCATGGATAAAGGATACGTCTGTTCAGAATAATTCATTTGTGATCAAGGTGGAAAGTAGCTTAAAGTGATGGTATTGATGGATAACTTTGATTTTGGTTCCGAACATACTTGACTACAAGGCTTATCACAATAAGTATATGCATAGCACATATGAGACCAGCAACTACTATAAGTTAAATCAGGATATAGTCAGAGAACTATCACATAGAAAACAGCACGACAAGATTACAGCAGACAATTATCCTTCATATTTTCTGCCGCAAATGATGAAAGTTCATTGATACCTTCGTTGGAACAGACCCACAACCAATTGAAACTAAGCAATCAACTTTAGAATCAGGCCACAACAGTTGCGCTTCTCGTATAGCGAAAACTGTAGGATTATTAGCTACAATAGCCCCATCTTGCCAGCGATATATGCCTGTAACATTTAAATAAAAAGCAAGAAAAAGTAAATGTGAGATCCATATATTACAATGATAAAACGCCAAGAAAGATCCCATGGTGAGCACTAAAAGATAATTACCATCAGCGTAATCATCTAAATAATATGGAGCTGCAGATGATGCTCTTATAGCTTGCCATATATGGTGCTTACAACTTCCAATAAAAGCTCTGCGCTTACATCCAACCTGAGCTCCAGTAGTTGCTACTCCTTGTCCACCATTTGTCACGTTTTCAGAAACTGCAGAAGGATTCTCTGCTGTCCCAGCAGGGTACTGCACTTCCAATGAACACATTTATTAGGTCAGGATAAAGCTACCAAAAGAACTCTGAATAGTGATAAACTAATTGAGACTGAAAAAATTGAATCACACCAAAAATCAAACCTGGTAATTTCGAAATATAAATGGCTGAGCCGGTGCAACGCTAACCAGAGTAGATACAACAAAGACTTTGGGGATCTTTTTAACAGCTGATTCTATTAGGAGATCTCCCTCATCGTCAGCACACATCTCCTGCAGCAGCTTCTCAAACTGATCTGCACTGTGCTGGAAGAAGAAGCACGTTAACAAGTAATCTAGTGACACAATTTTTTTTCTGAAAGTTCCAGATGGTTTCTTATCAGAAAATTTGCCAATACTGGAGAAGAAAAGACGCTAGAGATGGAATGAAAATGAAACACAGAAGTAAGAGTATGCCTCTTGACATATCAAACATTTTTGTTAAGTACCATAATTGTATTCTCTTATGTAAGCTGACCCCTTACGTTCTTGTTCTTGTAAGATCATGTATTTCTCTCATTACTCTACCAAACATTGTACTTTTCGTTTAAGAGAAAACAATTAGAAGAAAAATATGGATAGTATGAGTAGACAAATGAAAGGAAAACAAGAGCTATAGCACATACTTTAGATCCATGAACGACAACACGAAAACTTTGTGACGAGCTCTTGTAGAGTTGATCCAACTTTTCTCTCCATGTTGCTGCTTCATTTTCCTTCGGAACAGGTTCAGCAAATACAAGTTTCCCTAGGAAAATGGAACAAGAAGTTATTTAGAAAAGAGAGCAGGAAAATATTGATGATAAGATGTTTTAAACCCATCCAGGAACGAGAACCTACCAAGCTCTTTGTATATTTCTTCACACTTCTCCAAAGACATCAATTTTACTCCAAGAGCAACAGCAAGCATACCACCTGTGGATGTTCCACAAATAAGGTCAAAGAGCTCATGGATCTGCTTTCCAGTACTCTTCTCAATTTCTTTTAGAATCTCCACGGTTGCCAATCCTTTCATCCCACCACCATCCATAGCAAGTATACGCAACCCTCGTTTAGGTACCTGTCTTCCTTTAATAGCACGACGCAGAATCTCATTCTCCCCTGAAAAGATAAGTAATGTAAGACTGTATTCCCAATCCATATTATATCATTAAAAAATTACTAAAAGAACTGACCTAATATTGCCAGAGCACGAGCTGCAGCTTTACACACACGAGACTCCGGTGCAGCTGTCAGCCGCAAAAGAAGTTCCCTCAGACTTTCTGAAGTAACGAGTGCACGACGGTTTTCCAAACAGAAGGCAAAGTTCCCAACAGCAAATAAAGCTAATCTTTGGACCTAGATGAGAAAAACCTAATTTTAGCATATACAAACACAAATGACAAATTAATATGAAGAAATACGCAATGAAGCTTGCCTCTGGATTCTTGTGGGCGCACAATAACTTCAATGACTTCAATACATCTTTGGTCAACAACTTTTGAGCAACAATATCAGATGTAAAAGCCAAGTTGACCACAACTTGCAAGACAGAAATAACTTCTTTGGACCTCGCCGATTTTAGCACTCTCTCAATAGGTTGCATGATGTCGGATTTCATTAATTGAATTGCCACAGAACTATCTGAAGCAAGAGCTGAGAGTGCAGAGCAAGCTTGTTCAACCTGCCAAAAGTTATAAAATGTAAGTTAAAAAATCAGAAATAGGCAACCAAATTAATTTATAAAGTGAAACATACCACGTGCTGGTTTTCACTGCTTATCATACTAATTAGTTGCCGCACTGCATTCTCATCCTTCCCAACAACGACACGGTTTCCTTCATCTTGCATTATCTTTGCAAGAGCAGATGCCAGCAAAGGGTGATGACAAGAAGAAAATCGGAATATGAGAGAGAAGAAGGCACTCAATTTATGCCGGGACGCAACAAAGTAAGAACTATTCTCCATCTGAATGAACCACCAAACAGAAAAGGCATAATTCAACTTAACAGCTTATATACTTGGCATGCATACTAACCATTGTAAGAGTTCGTCATCACACACCTCAATCTGTACATTAACTGATACCAAGTTTTCATCAGCCACGATCCGAATATTTGCAAGAGACAAGTGGCGAAGTTCATTTAGTGGCAAAATATCAGGAAGAAATTCTAGGGGATTCCCAAAAAGTCTTAATACACGTAACTCTGCCATAGCCCTGTCAACAAGCTGAATAGAAGTATTAAGCTTTGGAACAATATACGTGACTGCGTAAAGAAATCTGATAGATTTATAAACCATAGAAAGTTACAGGTGAAAATTTAATGACCTGAAATCAAGAATAGGCCGAACAAGTTTGTTATGTTCCAGAGACAATTCAACTAGACTCGTGCACTGTCTTAATTCAACTGCATACAATTTACACCAAAGATTAGAAAAGAATCTTACAAGAAGCACCTTGGTTGGATATTTTCTGATTCATCTAAATTATTTTTCAAATATTCATAGAGTTTCAGAGATAACCAAAATTATCAACTCGTTAAGTAATTTAAGAACCACAAGAAAGCATCTAAATCTTACCAGGCACAGAAACTAGCATGTTATAGTCTACGGCAAGAACTTTTAAGTTTTTCAGCTCACCAAGCTCAGGTGGCAAAACTGACAGCTTGTTGTTATCAAGGTACAGTTTCTCAAGAAGAGGAAGATGGGTTATCTCAACTGGCAACACCTGAGTACAACACAAGCACAAGTAAATATAGGCATTTGCATTGTGGATTTGCTCCTCAGGAGAGACTCTACATGCTTAATAAAAACAATCTGAAGCTAGCACTCCTCAATAAGTCAGTTTAAGCATTCTTAACTCAGACAAGCATGAAAAGAATTCAACCATGTCCATCTCAATCTTTACAAACAAAGAGCACAGTGTTGTAGAAAGTAAAACCGGTTACAAAAGCATGGGAGTTATATGTATCGTAAAGTAATGCAAGAAACATAATTCACAAACAGTACAAAAGGCCCAAAATAGGCTTTGAGAACAAAGATGCAAAAGTATCGGCAGTTCTGAAAGTAATCATATAATAGTCGAGCAAAACACAATCACAGATAGAGTCACTGAAAAAGAGGACACATAATGATAAACAAGACAGAAGGCATAACCACTCATCAAAGATTAAGAATTTAATTTTACTGACACACTGTACCCCGAAAAACTTGCTAATATGTTCAAATAACTCAGTATTGAGATGCATTACATATACGATGTAAATAATTCAGAACACATGGACATTTTAAAAAAATTTGGACGAAGAAGGGCTCACAGTCAATCCAAGACCACATAGGCTGACAACGGAAACATTCTGCCAATGATCGGCACAGCCAGAGCCCACAGCCGCCCCATCTGCAACCCCATTGGCAAAATTCGACCTCATCAGCTTCACCAAAACCCCCATTCCACCATCATTCTGTTGTCCAGAACCCCCTGCTCTCCACATTAAAACCCCCTTTAACGGCTCCCTCTTCTTCACCACTTTCATCTCCAACCCCACCTCCATCCCCTCCACTTGATTCTCCTCCAAATTAGCGCCTCCCCCGTTTTCCGTCCTCCCCGTCAATTCAACTTCCACGAAGTCATGCGGCGTGGGCAAGGCGACCATCACCTGCGACTGCAGTTTCAAGGCGATTTGATCCTCGTCGTCGCCGGCGTTCCAATCGAGGTCGATCCTAAACCCTAATTGATCTAGATTGCTGCTGATGACGGCGTCCTGAGACGTGGGGGATGACCCTGAGAACGGGGAGGCGGCGGATGACGACCGTGATGACGTCGGGGTGACGTCATCGAGGGTGTCAGCGTCGGGACCGTAACTCAACGTTAGGTGGAAGACGTCCGTAGGGCGCTTCCATCCCAGCCCCCACGACATTGATCCCGAATTCAGAACAGAGTGTCCTCAAATCTTTTCCTATATTTTCTTGGATCAGTAAGACCACGATCCAGCGGAAATTGATTCAATAATGCTGATTGAGTGATTCTGCATTCGATGGATTCAAGTTACCGTGTGAATAATAAATATATCAAGATCTGTACTTTACTTATGAAAGAGATGAAATAACTCAACTGCGAAGGCGTCTGGTTGGGTAGAGGAGATTAAGAATTTGTTGAGATTCCTACAATTATCATTATAATTATAATAATTATTATAAACAACTCTGATCAGCATTGCATCTTCCTTCTAATTACTCTCTGTTGCTTTGCCTCTGTCCGTGGCGGTGAACTGGACGCATAAAACGCCGCCGGATCGATGCCACCTTTAGCCAATGTGTGTATTAAACTATAATAAAGTCTACTCTACTTGCCGCCTCTCTCACACCTCCCTTTCCATTTTTCTTTTTCCTTATATAATAACTTCGTCGGGAAAAGTTAAAATATTGATGACGATTGTGTAATAATCACATTCTCAAATTTTATGAAACATAATATTAATAATGTATATTGGACTATGTAATTGTCGCATCCCTTTATTATATGAAAAATGATTATTAGTTGGTATGTTGGACAGTGTACATTACATTCCTTTATTATATGAAAAGTGATGTTAGTATACTATATAATGAGACCGAAAACTAAACTGGTCCATTCGAGCAGTTTAATTGATCGAATAAAAACTAGTTAATTTCTCATATAACATAGATTATAAATAATATATACATAGAATCATATGATTATTTAAAACCATATCTCATAAAGTTTAAAATCCAAAATTTACATCACCTAATGATAACAAAATGTATAAGATGGCTTTGATAAAACAAAATTAGAGTAAAAGGGAAGAGAATTATACAATTTATTAGTGGAGACTTTTGAATCCAGGCAGAATTAAAAGTCTGGATGTGAAATGGGGTGCAAACAGCCAAATTAGATTGACCAACCAAATAAATCCTTCTAGAATACTGCATAGTAAAAAAGTCCAGCGAACAAAAGGCTATTTCCAACATATTCTACAACTTTATTCATAAACTCATAAAAAATTAAAAACACTTTCTTTGTGCCACATTAGACTTATTGCATGCACAATTCGAACATATCTTAAAATCTCAGATTTGTAGTTCAATTTGTCTTAGAATGTAAGAAGAAGCGGTGGGCGATCCTTTCTCACATAACATTTCTTGGTTTTAGCCTTCATGAATATGGATGAACTTTGATGCCTAATCCTAAACATAGTTTCTTGCAAAATCCTGTTTCCACGTACAGAACTATACTTGGACGAATTATTTCTGTTTGATAAGGAGGCAATACAGAATTCACCATTATTAAAGGTCTTGTATAATTAATGCAGCAAATATCGTCTTCAGCTCTTCTTTTACTCTATCGCATGCAAAAATGAAGTCGATGGCTTTCTGCGCTAACTCAAACATTTCCCTCTTTCCAAGGCCTTGTTATCGAGATGTGACAAGAGAAAAGAAAACGTGAATGATATTTCGGTATTAGATATACATCCACAGAACATAATACACCTACCGAATGCAGATGAGGCGAGGGCATACTCAGCAGATAGGCTGGTGGAGAAAACCCCACAATCATCCGTGCACAAGATCAAAGGATGGTTCAATTTGTATAAATCAGCTGCGAGCAGAGTAATGCTGTTACGAGCTAGATACGTTAAATCTTCCTTTTTATCATCAATATAGAAATTGTTGATGTTCACAAACAGTAATGAAATCTGACCAAAATGGTGAACATCTGCTGAAGCAATTGTTTCAGTTCTAATGTTGGATGTCAAACAAATCTCCACCTGTTAGAATGAAGGACAGCCGATCAGACATGTGATCAGCACAATGAACGACTAGTTCGTGGCCAAATATCACAATATGGGGTAGGATATTTGTAATGCATACACAATCATTTTTTTATTAGCAAGCCCTTCGGGCATAATAAGGTTAATGATGTAATGGACATGAAAACACCAACCGGAATCCCAAGCCTAATTAAAAGTTTCCACTCTTCATCTTCAAAGCAGCAAGCATGGCCAATTCTCTTGGGACAAAAATCTAGCATGGAATGGATTTCAACTGGATTGGGCACCTATAATCACTAAGTTGCAGAATAAAGCGCTCTGAGCAATAGCAATGTTGGTGCCAAGAAAAAGGAAAATAAAAGGGACAGATCAAATTCACCTCGCCACAGTGTAGGGTAATTGGAAGACCTTGCCTTTTAGCATACTCTAAAGCTGGCAAATATGTCAGCCTAGTGCACATGGAAGAATGAGAAAATTGACCATCTATAAGCGAACAGAATGATGGCGTAAATCATGTACAAGAACAGGTAGTGCAAAGTACCATTCACCAATGGTTGGGTTTCCTGAAAGATCAATGCCCACAACTCCACAATCTCTCATTTCCAAAGCAAGCTCCACCTTTTTTAAAAAACAGTACAAATCACAAGAGCTTTAAGAATTGAACAATTCATAACCCAGTACAAATCACAAGAGCTTTAAGATTTGAACAATTCATAACCCAAAGTTTCTTTTACTCGCATTTCATTAACTTACAGTTTCCATTGCAGCTTCAGCTGTCTCACGGCGGTCAATACTTAGAAGTAGTCTCACATATATCTTTTTGCTTTCAGTTCCATTGCATAAACCATCAGCATGGCAACAATCTTCAGAAGTATCCACATTCCGTTTATCAGAAAGATCCACCTGGACTGATTTGACAGATCTCATGCCCTTTAGAACTGCTTCCATGTACGAGCGCTTGCTCATCCCTTTGGAATTATTCTTCTGTATTTTATTAATGTAAGAATTCATAAATATCAAGAGTATCAATTCAAGATCAAAACAGTAGCATCAAAGACTTGCTAGCACAATAACATTCTCCAAGTGACAGGTCAATACCACCATAAATTCTTCTATAATCACAAAGGTCATCTTGCTCACATTTGTAAAGTGCATAATTCATCAGTATGAATAGTACTCAAGCAATAAAAGATAAAGATATACCTTCGGAGTCGTTCTTAATTCCAAGTAAACAACATTATCAGCAGCAAAATCCTCAATAACCTATAATACATGAAAATAAACAGTAAATAAGAGTTCCTGATGGGTGGGAATACATGATAACATCGACCCCAAATGTTTGCAGCCCCACCTCTTTGGTTATCCTAGTAACAGTTTCGTGATCTGTTGTAAGAATATGAATCAAATCAAACAACTTGAACACTTCGTTAAGAGCACGATGATCTGCACACAAAATGTTTGTTACTTCCAGGACTACATCTCACCTCAAAAATTCAAAATTGATCCCGCCTAATGCACAAAAAAAAGGGGCACATTGAGCAAGTCGAAGCCACAAGGCACGTCAAAATTTGTAAGTCGACATAAAAGTACTGGAGGCTTAAGGATTAAACACAATGGAAAAAAAAAAAAGACATCTAGAATTGAAGATGCTTTCACCAACTATAACAGAATAATACCAAGGAGACATCTGCTGTGAAAGACGCCAACTAAGTAGATATCACTACAAAACATCCGACAGAGTTTTATTTTCAACGGTGTGTTTTGAAATTACTACCAAAATACATTTTCCAAAAACAATCTTTGGCAGGAAATCGTACAAAACACATGATATTGGCAAAGAACTTGGTAATGAGGAAACCACATAGATTACGAAACTAGGACGAAACCCAAAACGAGAAACAACATACTGTTCAATATAACATGATCCACGTCTGAGAAGACGATAACGCCCTTTTCACCCAATTCTCTGGCAAGTTCCCTGCACAAAATATTTTCTTCCGATAGAGATAATAATGGCGTCTTAACTTAGCAGTATAAAAAAATTGAGGAAAAAATTCAGAATCCAGTCGGATGTTTGAGCATCAATAACAGAAAGGCATGATAGAATTTGAAGTTTGTGAAATGGAAAATGCAAAATAGAAGAGTGGAAGTGAGAGTGGAGGTACAGTAAAGTGGAATCTCTGATGGAGCCATTGAGATGGGCATGTAATTCAATCTTGGGCATCGACAAACTCCACTCCATGTCTCTCCACTCTCGCCCAGATTCGCAGTCACTCGCTGAGTTTTTTATTTTCCCTATTCTTTAGGGCAAAACCCAAATGGCTGGTTTGGATTGATGGTTGAGATTTCTTTGGAAGGGATATAGGAGGTTTATTTTAATTTTTTATGTGAAATATTTTTTTTGTTTGGATTGTATGTTAAGGTAGCAAGATTAGTAGAGTTTTTGTTTGAATTGAAGTTTTATGATTTTTTTTTAGGGATGTTTATTTTTTTACTTTTTGTTTGGATTGTATGATTATTACCCGATTAATTGAAATGGCTAAAATGCCCTTCATTTTTCTAATGGAAAATTAATACCTTTGTCCAAATGCAAATCAAATGTATAATTTCTGGCTGATAAAATTTCATCTCTCTGAATCATCAATCATATAAATTAAGTGTATGTAGCTCATCAACATTTCTTTAATTATGGTTGAAGAAAACTTGACATATTACATCAACACAATGCATTCTGACTGGAAAATATTAATGAAGATGATAAAAGAGCATGCATAGTGTCATAACACATCTTTCCATTCATTAATAAATACTAAATACAGAAAATTGACTTAATGTGACTAGTTTGGAATCCTTACAGAAGTGCTAGCACAACAAATTAGAGTAAGTTCATGTAATTAGCATAACCCCACAATTTAGCACAAAAAGCTTCAAACAGATAGAACACAGATTTGCATCTCTCCTTTTTTAATAAGCATTCGAACAGTATAGTGTAGTTCGAATGCTTTATACTGATTTCCGTCGCTTGATCGAGCTTCTGAATTCAAGTTTTTGCAAATTTAGGCTGGGAGATACAGTCCCGATTTTGAAGAGGAAGAAGAGGGGTGAAGGTTTTTTTTGGTCTATTTATATGGGGTATGGTGTAATATCACATAAATAAGGGGTATTTTAGTAATTGAGCCTTTAAAAGCAAGTGCAGAAATGAAAAAACACATGGTAGGCCATGTGAGATAAAATATGGGTTAATAAACCCACCAAATAAGGTGGGTTAATAAACATACATATAAACCCATTTGTAACCCTCCAAACAAGCTTTTTGTGGGTTTATGAAAATATTATAAGCCTAATACCCAATCCAAATTGAGCCCAAGAGTACTAATGTTGAAAAAGCTTTCCTTGTAACAAAAGAAAATACTACCAAGTAGTACTCCCTTTTTTGTTGACTCTAGTGTCATCAAAATCGGATGTTAGTTCTGTACTTAAGGTGACTTTTACAGATTTGAATTTGGGTTTTAGAAGGATTTTGTGAAGCATGATATAATTAAATATTATTTTCACATTAAAAATGTAGAAAAAAATAGATTCTTTTTTTGTTGGGATTGTCGAAAAAATAGATGTTTATATTGGAAATTGTAAAAAAAAAAAAAAAAAGGAAAAGCAGGGTAGGTTTGTAGAATTTTGCAAGTTTTGTCAAAACATTGATTGGAATTAGCCAATCCAAAATCCGGATGTGCCACCCTTAGGAGTGTTTGAAGAAATTTTCATTGTAAGATTTTGGATTTTAAAATATTAACGTATGTTTTTTTTTTCTATTTGAATTGGGATCACATAATCTGAACGCAATCGTTAATATTTATATTACAATACATTTTCACTGTAATATATTACATCAACTCACTTTTTTTCTAACATTGATTTGACATTTACAACATAATCATAACCTACTAAATCTCCAAACAAACAAATATTTTTACAATTCACTTTTACTACCAAATCCAAAATTATAATGACAAGATTTTCCCGAACCCACTGAAATCCTTTCCAAACATACTTTTTTTGGATAGATGTGTTTACCCCAACAAAATAAAGTATTGGGTTGCAATTCACATCCGTAGAATGGTGGATTTGGGTGAATTAGTTTTTTTTTGGATTGACCGGTGAACTAATGGATCGGTCTGTCTCTATCTCTAATCATTTTTAAATATCGTTTCTAAAATATGATTAATTTTGATGATAATTCATACCCATGCAAATAATGATTTATAAAATATTTATATGAGTTATTTATTTATAGAAATGAAGAGACTTAAGTGGAAAAAAAAACTACCTTCAAGGAATTGTTTTCATATATTATAAATAATTTTATATTTTATATTGTTTATAAATAATTTCATATTATTTACATGATTTTATTTAACAATTAACTTGTCCACACATGAAATAAATAATAGTGAAATTGTAAGGCAGAACTAAATAATATCGTAGGGATATGAAAGGATGATCAATCGCACATGCTTGGCAATAACAATTTCCAACTAAATAATAAATGATGATTCAATTCTCATCCCAATTTATCATACAAATCATGAGAGGGTTAGGTCAACCAAAGAGAAGACATGGAGTTAACTCAAATCAATAGAATGTTATCTTGCCATAAATAATAACATAAAAACTCGTTTGCAACCGTCGCATCGTGTGATGGTTGCAACAATACGAAAAAGACATAATTATAGTTGAAAAAATATATATACTTGATATATATGTAAAAAAACATAATTATACCTGCAAAAAAATATATCTCGTTGAACGTGAGACAAATTCACAAGAGACAAACTCTCATAAGGGTGTGACTTTTATGTTATATAAGTATAACCTTTATATATAAATGTTATGATCTTTATGTTTGGTAACTTATGAAAAAATGAAGATTTTTAGGTTTTTTCGCTTCAGGTTGAGACCAACTCTTATAAGGGTGTGACCTTTATGTTATATAAATGTTATGATCTTTATGTTTGATAACTTATGAAAAAATGAAGATTTTTAGGTTTTTTCACTTCAGGTTGAGACATTTATGTTGTATTATTGTGACCTTTATGTTGTGTTCTTGTGACTTTTATGTATAAATATCATGACCTTTATGATCCATAACTTAGAAAAATGAAAATTTCCAACTTATTTTTAAGATAAATACACCTTTATGTGATATCAGTTGCACCTTAATCTATGACATAAAGGTGCAACTATTATTACATAAATGTAAATATGTATAAATTTTGTTAATTTTTTTCTCTTGCTTAGAGTATATAAAGATCACACTTATATAACATAAATGTCACACCAATATAATACAAAGCTAACAGCGTAAAGCGAAAAAATAAAATTAAAAAAAAAGTGTGTAGATCCGAACAACACAGATTGTATGTGCACTGATACTCAGAAGAACAATTGCGATACAAGAATATCTGATATGTATAGTATACACACGTATGAAACATACCAAAATATGAACTAAACAAAACATGAATAAACAATTATCCTCAAATGATACTGTTATAATGATGTTGTATGTTTTATCGCCCTAACTAATATTGTCTTTAATAATTAATATATCTGTTTCAAAGAAATTACGTACCACACAGGAGGGGTGTATAACAATTAACAATTGTTTTGAGTGCAAATTTATTAAAAAAAAGAAAAATGAGAAAAAGAGTTAAATAAAGTTTAGAGAGGAAAGAAAAAGAGAGGGTGAATAATTAAATGTGAAATAGTGGTATTGTGGAGTAAACCCCACACGCAATCTCAGACTGGCTGACAACCTGCTCTCCTCTCCTCTGCAACACTCTTCACATCATTCAAAGCGCGTTTCCATTCTCCGTAAGTCCTCTCTTTTTTTTTTTTTTCCGTTTTTTAATTTGTCGCTTCCCCCTTTTTTTCTTGGATCGATTTTCGGTTCTCGCCGATGTTATTGATGTTCTGAGGTATGATTTCATCGGATTGATTTCATTATTTTGCTTGTTCTCGATGATTCGTGTTGTGTTTAGTCCTCACAGTTAGGGTTTGTAAGTCTCGATTCATCATGTGGTGAATTTTAGGGTTTCTGATCGGGTTTTTTTTTTGGTTGCTATTGTTTTCATTAATTTGATTCGAAGAAAGTTACTAATTTACTTCAGTAGAAATCTTTTGAATAATGGTTTGCACTTTGCTATTTGCGATGCACTGCCACTGGCAAAATTGGGGGATTCTGTTGTTTTGCTTATTGATTTTAATTATGTTGAGGACGTAATAATTTGAATTCTTTGAATAAGTAACATTTAATTGAGTCTCATGGATCTGATAGTTACTTGGAATATTTGAGTTTGTGCAGTGATAAGAGCTTGGATCTCTTTTGCGCGTGTCCCGTACTCTTCTCCAATCCAATATTCGTATAATAGGTTAATTTAATAGATGGAGGTTAAGCTATGGAACGACAAGCGCGAAAGAGAGATGTATGAAAATTTTGCGGAGCTCTTCGCAATCATCAAAGCAACAGAGAAGCTTGAGAAAGCCTATGTCCGTGACATAATCTCTCCTACAGAGTATGAAAATGAATGTCTAAAATTGATTGCCCATTTTAAAACTCTGTCTTCCACATTGAAAGATATTGTACCTAGTATAGAGCGGTTTCATGATACATATAAGATGGATTGTCCAGCAGCCCTCAATCGTCTCGTGATATCTGGGGTTCCTGCCACCATTGAGCACCGAGCAGCTGGGGCTACGTCATCTACCACATCAGCTGCTGTTGTGGCTGAATGCGTGCAGAATTTCATAACTGCTATGGATTCTCTGAAACTGAACATGGTTGCTGTTGATCAGGTTCACCCATTGTTGTCTGATTTATCGGCTTCTCTCAATAAGCTGTCAATATTGCCACCTGATTTTGAGGGGAAGACGAAGATGAGAGACTGGATTGCCAGGCTGTCTAAAATGGGCGCGGCTGATGAGCTCACTGAGCAGCAGGCTCGGCAGCTGCACTTTGATTTGGAATCATCTTACAACTCATTTATGGCCGCATTGCCTACCGAAGGGACATAGTTGTCTGGATGAGGTCAAGGTTGTACATATATGGGTACATTTTGTTTGATTCTACAACATTTAAGTATGCATGTCGTAACTGCTGAATATAAATTTGGTTGAGACAAATATTGTAAGGTGCGTTGTTGACGTTTTGATCTTATCGTGTGCCTAAGAACAGAGGGATTTTTGAATGTGATTTGTGTTTTTTCTATGGGAATACATTGTCCTTATTTATGGAGATGAAAAGAATTGAGCAATTTTGTTGCATCTCTCTGATGACTTTCATTTGCATATTCTTTTAATAGTTCATTTTAGTAACAGATTGTAAGCTATTCAGGTTTGACCACAGTTTATAGTCTGTTGCTAGTGGAAGTAGAAACTATGGATTGCTTTTATAGTTTGCTGAAACTTTGCACAGAATCATCATTCTCCTTTATTGCTGTGAGTAGGAGAGAATGAACAGCTCAAGTTGCATGTAATTTCGTAAGTTTGCTGACTTTATAGTTTCTATGATTATTTTTGCACAGGAAATAGGAAATGCTATAGATTTTATTAATAGACTCTTTGAAGTTGAATTGCATTTGATCTATTTGGCAATCTTATTTTGGCTTCTTGACAGTATGGGTGTCTAATGGGCTTGTGAAGCATTTACCAGTTGAGAGTAGTTCTATGATTTGCTTGGTTCATGTTGAGGTTCTTGTATGGTTTACTGGAGACTCCTGAATTTAATCTTCATAAGATGCGATACCGGGCATCAAATATTTAAGCTTGCACGAAGTTTAATTCTTGATTAAAACCAATCGAATACTTGACTTATTTATTCAAGTTTTTCTCAAATATATTTCCCTTTAAGAGGTGAGTTGTCGAATGCCTTGAATCAAGGCTGCTGATAGGTACGAGTCCTTTTCTGTTAATATGTGAAATATTTATATATTCAAGAATCAAGAGTGAGATTCTTGGGTCCCCAGGATAAATTTGAGTTTTGATTTTGAACAGAGAAGGCATAATTCTGTTTTGTTGGGTTCTTCTTGTACATTTTCTTTTGGATCTCCAGATGGCAAATTCCCCTTTGCTTCCAATCTTCATTTTTAGATCCCATTAAATCATAACCTCGTTTCACGCTACTCTTATTACTGCTATATTTTACATTTCCAAATACAACATTCCTACATCAAACTTCATCCACCATTTTAATTAATAAATTTATATATACATATCAATATTTTGTGTGTATTATAATAAATTATTTGTATATAAATATAAATGTTTTGTATGAATAATATAAATACATATATTCACAACATAGTAAAATCCTTTCGTTAATTTATTCAAAATATATGTAACAAAATATGAAAAATATTTTATGTACATGATTTTTTTCAAATATTTCACAGCATCATATAATATGTCTTGACGTTTCCTAATACAACAATCTAGTAATTTCACTCTATATTAGTATATCTAGCCACATTGATGTGACATTTACAACACGATCGTCTCCTAATTTCCTCAAATCCTTGTAAACAAACATATACACCCTTGCAGAAGGGATGCTGAAAAAATAATCACACATATTAAAGATTCCTAAATGATAATTTGGTGATTAGTGAGAGTGTGAGGATATAATTTTAGATTGTTGATAGTTGAAGAGAGTGTGGGCATCCTTGTCGCCTCGACCACTGCAATTAACCACAACCTTGGCTCCATTTGCCAGAGTTGGGCTAAGTTTTCCCAGATAGGCCAACGCATGAGCTGCCTCCAACGCTGGAAATATCCCTTCTAACCGGCACAATAGTGAGTATGCTGCCATCAAATAACAGTGACACCATTAATATTAATTGTTTTATTACATTCATGTTCAGTTAGACATGTATGTGTGATGAAAAACAATCCATAAAACGAGATCTACCATCGAGAGCTTCTTCATCGGTGACCACATGAAACTCGGCACGACCAATGTCTCTCAGAAAGCTCAGCTCCGGGCTAACTCCAGGGTATTCTAATCTGCATTAATGTTATATTAATATACACCAAGCTAAGCAATCAGTACATGTTCAATACCTTAATCCAGAATCCAAGGTTCATTTGAACTTACCCAACACCAACAGAATGAGGGCCAATGATCTGGCCCTCATCATCCTGCAGCAAATAGCTCATGGCTCCATGATAAACCCCTATTTCTCCTCTAGCAAGAGTTGCAGAATGATGGCCACCATCTATGCCGGTTCCTCCTGCTTCAACTCCAATCAACCTCACTTCTTCATCTCTCAAGAACTCATGGAATATACCCAGCGCGTTCGATCCACTTCCCACACAAGCAACCAAAACATCTGGCTTCCCACCCCACTTGTCTATGGCCTGTCTTCGTGTCTCTTTTCCGATCACCGATTGGAATTCTCGGACCATGATCGGACACGGGTGCGGTCCCACCGCTGTCCCGGCCAAGTAGTAGCTTCCCTCCAAGTCTCCCACCCAACTCCTTATCGCCTCCGATGTCGCATCCTTGAACGTTCCTGTTACTGATTTTATCTGCACGTACAGATTTCCATTTCTTAAAATATTTTTGGCTTTACATGGATATATAACTAATGATCTATATAAGCACCTGGGCTCCAAGATGTTTCATTAAGAGCACGTTGGATGACTGTCTCTCCATATCTACATCGCCAATAAATATGGTACAGTCCAAGGCGAGCTTAGCACAAACAGCCGCAGTAGCAACGCCGTGCTGGCCGGCTCCGGTGGCCGCCACCACACTTTTCCGGCCCATGCGTTTGGCTAGCATGGCCTGCGCAATGGCGTTGTTGATCTTGTGTGCTCCGCCATGGTTGAGATCTTCCCTCTTCAGGTAGATTTCCGGGCCTTCTCCATTGCTGTTCTTGTAATGATCTGTTAGCCTTTCAGCGTAATAAAGAGGAGTTTCACGCCCTACATAGTCTCTCAGCGCAACCTCTAGCTCACCCTGCAATTACCATTTTTCACAACCAAAAATCAGGCATCGATATAAATAAGAAAAATAAAGAAAAAAAGAATTTCATGAGTATGAACCTGAAACTGAGTATCATGTAGGACCAGATTGAATTCAGCTACAAGCTTGGCAAGGCAAGTGACTAGGGTTTCAGGGACGAAGACACCTCCAAACCTGCCGAATTTTCCGGTGGAAAACAGCGACTCTTCAGTTTGATCTATTTGTCGGAGAAGGTCAGATTTCTGAGTGGGAAGTTGAGTCGTCCATGTATCTTGGCTCATCACAGAGCTAACCATGGAACCACCACGACGTTTGTTTTCAACCATTCTGAAGCTTAGTCTACTCCACGTTTTTGAATCACTAAATGAATTAGGGCAGATGGCGTGAAGAAAAGATGCGTAATTGTGAATGTTTTTGGTGCAAGACATGTTGAAGGTCATAGATTTGATCTTTGTAATAGTGTAAAGATATATATATGTGTAATAGCTTTTAGTTAAGCTTTGTGAAGCATGTTGTTAATGTTGTGTGCTGGGGTACTACTGGCTTTTTATAGACAGGATTCTATCTGTAGAAAA
The DNA here is from genome assembly GCA_005771605.1 of Scutellaria baicalensis. Lineage (NCBI taxonomy): Eukaryota > Viridiplantae > Streptophyta > Magnoliopsida > Lamiales > Lamiaceae > Scutellaria > Scutellaria baicalensis. Next base: position 14,541,868 of record CM016723.1, on the reverse strand, counting down.
CAAGATTGTCTGTAGCACCTGAGACCTTATATTATATTTAATGAAACAGCTCAAAATCCAAAATAATCATCATATTCATATGTATTTCATGATAAAGTTACTATTGGAATACAAACGCATTGTATAAAATGTCGGGAAACAATGTGATGTAACAAAAAATATTATAGAAAATCCAATCTGTGTATATCTATTATAAAATATATTGTATTAAATTAACGTGTTCGATATTGAATATATAATTAAATATAGATAAAAGTGATATATAATTACATAAAAAGTAGATTCCAAGCATAGGAATAGGAAAATGCTAAAATATGTCCACTAGACGCCGTATAATGATTTCCTCCCTAATTATATGAAAAATGAAATTAATTAATATCATAGATACTTGATACATTGATGATAAATACATATTAATGTGTTTATGATGATAATTATACATAAATGTGTCCACCACTAGGATTGCAGAAATGCTAATAAATAATATAGAATTTTATATATTGTCTTGTCAGCTTTTTGAGTCTGTATACATATGGTCTTTTTTAACTTATTCCAGGACCATCAAATCCAGATACTAAGATTATACAAATGATAAGATTCTAATAGTATTTGATATTTACGTGTATACAGATATAGATTTATGTAATACTCCCTTCATTCCGGTTAATTTTGCCTATATTGATCGACACGGATTCTAAGAAAAATTGTTGACTTTGATGTGATGTGTTATTTTAATTGTTAGTGTTGGATTTTCCAACATTAATTAATTTTCCTTTTTCATGTTTATCCTAAATTCAAATGAGTAAGTCTTGTGTGAGACCGTCTCACGAATATTTTTGTGTGAGACGGGTCAACCCATAACCCACACTTAGCAATTCATATGAAAATTTGTGGATATAAGTTCAATTCATGGGTAAAAAGGATCCGTCTCACGGAAACTATCCGTGAGACCGTCTCAGATGAGTTTTTGTGAATTCAAATTAGATTTTATTAGCTTTCTTGATTTGAAAAAGATTTGATATTCTCTCTCCTATTGTTTTGACTTATTAAAACTCACGTGTTTTATGTTTTTGAATCTCAAGATTAACTAACAAACTTTCCTTAGTGTTAGGAAGTTGTTATGTGTTCTTTTGTTGATAGGTTTCAAAGATGTATCTAAGAGATCTATAAGTAGGATTTAAGAAGTGAATACGTGAGAGAGAGAACGTGAGATTGAGAAACATGATTCAAAGAAAGATCAAGTCAAGCTAGAGTTCAAGAAGTGGAGATGAAGAAGTCAACAAGAACAAGTCCACTCCACCATGACCATGATGCACGTGAGTTATACATTTTGTACACAAATGTATCTCTAACATAACATAAAAGTATCCTTAACATAATCTAAAGGTATCCTTAATATAACGTAAAACATGTGACCTGGAGCGAATTCTAAGGGTATCAAATCAGGATTTCAAAGGAACTTGGAATCACGATTTCAAAGGTATCCTTAACATCACCTAAATGTATTCTTAACATAACCTAAATGTATGCTTAATATAACCAAAATGTATTCTTAACATAACTAAAGATATTCTTAACAATAACCTAAATGTATGCTTAATATAACCAAAATGTATTCTTAACATAACTAAAGATATTCTTAACATAACCTAAAGGTATGCTTAACATAACTAAAATGCTTAACATAACTAAAATGTATTTTTAACATAACGTGGTATGTAACCTGACATAACTAAAATGTATTCTTAACATAACGTGGTATGTAACCTGGAATCAGGATTTCAAAGGTATCCTTAACATAACTAAAAGGTATCTTAACATAACTAAAAGGTATCCTTAACGAGCGAATTTGAGTGCATCCGCCCAGGTGCGTGAGGGCGCGTGGGAGTGCGTGAGGGCGCGTGGGACGCGCGTGGAAGCGCGTACACGCGCGGGTTGGGTCAGATGCATGGATTTAGGATCCATGCACCTGATGCATAAAAGTTTTTGTATATATATATATATATATATTGAGTTATGATGTGGCTGAAGAATTCAAATCTGATATCTAACTCAAGTGAAATACGTACCTCCAATTGATAATTATTAATACATTTAATATCACAAAAGTTTGTGTGAGACGATCTGATCAATAATTTTTATTATAGGTCCCTTTATCTGTTATCCAAACTTATTTGCACAAATATATATATATGTAAAATATGAGTTGTGTATTGACTCATCTTACATAAAATGATTCGTGAAATGATTTCAACTAAAATTTACTCATTTAATAATTGTCTGAGGGTAATGGTAACAAACTTAATAATTATTAAAATCTCCAAATTCAACCACAAAAAGAAAAGGTAAAAAAGGTTCAGCCCATTATATTCCTCTTAAATAAATCACAAAAACTCATGTGAGACGGTCACACGAATAGTTTCTATAGACGGATCCTTATTACCCATGAATTAAATTCATATCCACAAATTTTCATATGAATTGTTAAGTGTGGTTATTGAGTTGACCTATCTCACGAAAAAAGATTCGTGAGACGGTCTCACTGAAGACCTACCCTAAATAAATTATTAATGTAAAATTCTCTATTCACCAGTTGCATTTAAATTCACGTAATTGGGTTGATTCGACCCATGTTTGTGCTTATTTGATTTTTTTTATTCATTTAAGGTATTCGATTTTTATGTTTATTGGTGTGACCTTTATATTTTAGTGGTCTGACCTTTATATACAAATATCATGACATTTATGTTCTGTAACTTAGAAAAAATAAAAAATTTCAAAAAAAATTCAACTACAATATAAAGGTTACACTTTGAAATGAAAAAAAAGAAGAAGGGAAAGATGTGATGTGCGGATTTGGATTGACCAAAACCCAATTCAAATGCACTTGTGCACTTGATTAACAAGAGACTAACTCAATTATTAAAGAGAATATGGTAATTATGCATTCTCGTTGCATGACTACATACGTTTTTTTATCCCTTAATTAAGCTTTATAATTTCTAGAATAATAATTATTCTAGTATACTCTCATCTTACATTGAAAAAATAAAAAAATGACAAATAATTTTCGATGATGAGATGAATCATTCAATTGAACTGTCAAGCTGCGATAAGATCAATTTAATTAAAACCACCAATCCAATTATAAAAAGATTATCAAGTTTTTGAGTTTTTAAATAATTTTATCACAATCTTTCAAATTCTATCAAACAAATTACAACTTTAAAAAAGAAAAAGAAAGAAAGAGAGGTTAAATTAAATGAATATAAAATCATAGAATTAGAGAGGTTAATATTAGGCAAAAAAAACTCATGTGAGACGGTCTCACAATAGTTTATGTGAGACAGATCCTTATTACCCATTAATTGAACTCATATCCATAAACTTTCATATGAATTACTAAGTGTGGGTTATGGGTTGACCCGTCGTGAGACGATCTGACACGACACTTCCTCAATATTAGGTATATGATGATCGGCTACAAGGCATTATCTATGTGGGGCCCATCCATACAAGTTTTTTCTATGTTCCAAGTTTTTGTTTCCCTTTAATTCGATCTACTTAAATATTAGGAGATTCCGCCATTAGCTTCTTGTTTAAATTCCTAATTACAATTAATTGGGTGCTTTTCATTAATAGGGATACAAATCAAGTGGCTCATCACCTTAATTTAATCTGCATATTCTTTTCTAGCCCCACACTTTATGTTTATGATCTTTCGTTTGATAAAAACACAACTAAATTGAAATCGAAATCTTATTTTGAAACCGCATATTCAAATCTAACCCGACAATGTTAGTTGATGATCTTTCGTTTGGTAAAAAACACACAACAAAATTGAAATTGAAACCTGTTTTTTGAAATTGAAGGACAAAGGTAAAATGATATATGAGTACATCACAAACTTGCAACTTATATATACAATCTAAAATAAAAAATACACTAAATAATCATAAAACCTTAAAAATCCAATTCCCGGAGATCTTGCTTATTTTTTATTTTCAGTAAGATTATCTTTTGAATTAGAAATTGATTGACTTTTCAATACAACAATTAATTATTTATAAATTCTATTATTTATCTATATATATATATATATATATATAAAACCTTCAATAAAAATAACAATAATTAATTTTCCCTCCCAAATTAACCCACCATAAATGGAAAGAAAGTAGTTATAAAAACATTAAATAAATAAAAAAAAGATTTATACTTTTAAGGATTGTGGGGTCCACTAGATTAGGCTGTATCTATAGGTAGGTAGGTTATAAAATATATTTTATCTTTTTTCTCTATTTCATATAAATTATGATCTTTAAATTAATTATTTTTTATTTTAAATTTTGTTTTAGTTTATGAAAAATATAAATTTTATATTTACATTTTGGTGCAAAAATTGTATTTAACAAAGATTACAAACACAAAGATAAATGACTAATTAAGCTATAAATTAGGAAATTAAAAAAATAATTTTTAAGATAAAAAGTCTTAGAATATTGTTTGATATATTTGTCAATACAAGTGGGTTGAATATTGAACTAGCTATGTTATTAAATACATATCAAGATCTTATTTGATAGTGTAGATGTGTAATTCTCTGCTGATTTTTTCTGTAATTTTCTGTAATTTTTATGCCTTGATCTTTTATTCCTCCATTTTTATATCTATATATACTTCTTTCCACCATCCTTCTGTATTTTTTCATGGGCCTTATATATATCTACATATATATGTCTTGGGCCTTATATATATCTACATATATATGTTTTGGGCCTTATATATATCTACATATATATGTCTTGGGCCTTATATATCTTTATATATATGTCTTGGGCCTTATATATGTATATTGGGCTTCGTGAGTGGGCCGGGTTAATTAAATTAAATTAAGCCCAATATATGATCCATATCAACCACTCCCCCCATAGTGTGGCCCAAAAACCACGTCTGCCGTGCAGAACTGATTTGGCCACTAGATTTACAGCACTCGCATTCCCTATATGGCAATGTAGCAATATAGTAGCAGATGTGCTGATCAGATGTGATGTAGGTATAAATTCCCCTAATCTTACACGTGTATTTAGGATAAGAAGAAAGAGAAAGAGAGAGAGAAGAAAGAGAAAAGAGGGAAAAGAAACGAGATTTGAATCGTTCCATCTTCTTCATATAAATACTGGGGTTTTTCTCTTTCCTCTTCATTTTCTTCTCTTCGCGCAACTGTGTTCTTCTCCGATTCTCCCCACCGATTTCAGCTTTTCTCCGATTAATCATCTCGAAATTCCGGCGGTCTTCTTCGTCTATCATTTGCCTTTCTCCTGATTTCTTCTTTTTCTTGTTTTGCTTCCCAACAATGTCGCAAGGTACAGTAACTGTTTTCCTTTTCCTTTGCTTCTGTTTTTGAGTAATTGCAATTATTCCTTTGTTTTTTGTGTATCGTTGAATTCTTTGCGAATGAATGCTGTTAGGTATATGTATATGTTGAATCTTGCTTCGTGATTGTAGTCGGAAAATTTTTATCTGTATATCCATTTGTCCATGCGTTGATTATTTTTGATTCTTCGAAGCATACAAGTAGTTTCTTCCTGTATTTTCTTCCCTTTACACAACTTATATAAGATGTCATCTTCGAATCCTGCTTTCACTCCTTCTGAATCTGCTTCTCGATCTGAGGAAAATCAAAATGATGATCTTCCCGCCCATCAAGCCCTTCAAGGATTATTGTGTTCTGATTCTTATAGCAAAACTAGGGAAGGAGCTCTTTCTGTTACCCCTGATTCTCCCAGTCCTCTTTCTTTGATGGCTCCCGAGGCAGCCGACTCTGCAAGCAGCGCTGATCCTCTCCGCTTTTCTCCTTCTAATCCCTTGTATAATTCTGTCAGTGGCCCTTCTTCTTTTACTTCTGTTCGTATTCCTCTCCTTCGAGAACTCTATTCAATTCCCCCTACTTATACGATTCGCAAACCTGCTGAATTTCAGAGACCCAATTTCGCCCCTCCTCCTTTTCTGTGTTTTTGGACAGCTCAGCTCCGGGCAGGTTTAAGATTCCCCCCCCATCCTTTTCTGTGTGAAGTCTCCAGCCGATATGGCATTCCTCTTAATCAATTTACCCCTACATCTTTTCGTTCTATGATATCCTTTTATGTTTCGATCAAAGGCAGTGGAGGAGAACCCAGCTCTGCACTTTTCCATTCTCAATTTTCTCTCAAATACAAAAAACCTTTCTTTTATTTGAGCGCCCAACCTAAAGGGATGACCCACTTCTTGGGGAAGCCTCAGAGCGTAGACAAGGATTGGAAGAGAGATTATCTTTTCATATCTCCTGCAGATCAGGTCTGGTCTTTTCCTGCTAATAAATGGCGTTATGATAAACCTGTCCCCCATAAGTTTGTTTCCATTCCTTGCTCTGATAAAACTAAAGAGGTTATCGAGTCTTTGAACACCTCAGTTTTAGAGTCTGGACTGTTTGATCTAGTGAGATTGGTTGAAGATCCTGCAATCCTCTCTGCCTTTGGCTTCTATGTTGATCAGACTTCCTCTCCTCCTGAACTTGGTATATGCAGATATCTTATTCCCTCTTAGCTAATAGTTGTTTCTCCAAATTCTTATGTACATATTTTATTTTCCTTTTCAGATCGTCAATGGATGGCCAATATCAGCCTAAAGGATACCTCTGGTACTAAGACTGGATCTACAGTCCCTTCTGGCCCTAACCTCAGAGCTCCAGCTCGGCCAGAAAACCCCTCAGTTACTTCTGACAGAGGTAAACGTGCTTTGACTACTACAGATCCTCCACCAGAGGCGCAGCGACTTCGCACCAAGTCTCCTCTGAGAAGCAGCCGTACAGAGATTACAGTGCGGGGTCAACGTGTACGTGCACGTTCTTCCGTCACTGAGCCACCTCATATTGAATTGCCGAAGTCTTTGTTGAATCTGAGTGCGGAGGAGGCCAAACAATACTTCCGTTTAATGCTGACTTCTGAAGACAATGCTACCTTAAGTCGCCTTCCTCTGGAAGATGAGTTAGCACAGGGAGCTCAATGCATGTTTCAGGTATTTATCTTTACTCTTCTAATTATTATTTGTAATATTGGTGGTTTACTTTCTTTTGGTGAATCCTTCAGGCTGTGGTGCATTTTAGCAAATTACAAGCCAGGGTTAGCAGCTCAGAATTGTCTGAATCTGCACGATTGGTAGCAGAAAAGAGTACAGAAGCAGAGACGGCCAAACAGAAGTACATTGAGTTGGAGAAGTCATTTGCAGAGGCTAAGAAGAACTGGATTTCAGAAAGGGATTCATTGAAAAGGAAACTAGCTGAGGAGAAGCAGAGCCGCCGTGACTATGGGTCCAGAAAGTTTGCAGAAGGAATAGAACTCTGTCGCAAGAATCTATTGCTGACGGAGGCTGGGCAAACATTTCTGAATCGCTTGGTAGAAGGTCTGAGGGAAGCATATCTGAAGAGTAGCAAATCCTTGGCAGACTTCGGACCTCATATTGGTCATTATTACGAATATGGGTTTGAAGCTGCTCAAAAGCAAGCAGAAGAGCAGGGCTTCTCGGGAGTACTGGATATTAACAAGCCTTTGTCAGATATGCCTGTTTGTCCTTACTTTGAAGGAGATCAGTTTGAACCTCTAGATCATCCATGGTGGTTGCCCATCCTTCAGCAAGCTTATTCCGACCTTCAAAAAGCTTCTCCCTCAATGACCCCTCAGAAAGATGTTCCTTATCCGTTGTCAACAACGGCTTTGGCCTCTGCAGATCCTCAAGCTCTGCCAATTCTGCCCCCGATCTCTGAAACAGAAGTTCCAGATCTGCCGCAAGTAGATCTGGTTATGCTGAGTGGCGATTCTACTGGTCGTACTGCAGATGCTGGTGAAGCCACTGTTTCTAAAGGGGTTCCTTCAGGGGACAAATCTTAACTGTTTTTCCTTTACTTGTAACTTTTTCTGTTTTCCTTTTTGACTTTTAACTATATGTAGCTGGATGTAAATGGGGTTGAGAGCGTGTATCCCCCAAAAACACTAAGGCTTTTTTGCTGCCTTCTTTTTTTTTTTTGTTTCAATTAACACTTTTGCTTCTAATTATATTCAATAGTTCATGCTTACTACGTTTTTCAACACCTCAAATATCTTCAATATGAAAAACCAGAATGTTGAAATATACATTGAAATGTTTACCTGATATTTTATGACTTTGAAAATCTTGAATACATTCATGTATTTGATCCTCGTCCAGAGACGTATGTCACCAACTTGTTGGAACGACTGCCGCTTCCTTTCAATAATAGAAGTAAATAAAATGATCTGTCATCTGCTCAGTAAAAATATAAGATTTAAACAAAATTAGTTGAGTCTCTGCTCCGCAAGTCAGAGGATGAACGCAGACGTTGAAGTCTGGCCTCTGCCAGGAAGACGTAAAATGAGACCGCGTTGACTGAGTCTCTGCTCCGCAGGTCAGAGGATGAACGCAGACGTAAAAGTCTGGCCTCTGCCAGGAAGACGTAAAATGAGACCGCGTTGACTGAGTCTCTGCTCCGCAGGTCAGAGGATGAACGCAGACGTGAAAGTCTGGCCTCTGCCAGGAAGACGTAAAATGAGACCGCGTTGACTGAGTCTCTGCTCCGCAGGTCAGAGGATGAACGCAGACGTGAAAGTCTGGCCTCTGCCAGGAAGACGTAAAATGAGACCGCGTTGACTGAGTCTCTGCTCCGCAGGTCAGAGGATGAACGCAGACGTGAAAGTCTGGCCTCTGCCAGGAAGACGTAAAATGAGACCGCGTTGACTGAGTCTCTGCTCCGCAGGTCAGAGGATGAACGCAGACGTGGAAGTCTGGCCTCTGCCAGGAAGACGTAAAATGAGACCGCGTTGACTGAGTCTCTGCTCCGCAGGTCAGAGGATGAACGCAGACGTGAAAGTCTGGCCTCTGCCAGGAAGACGTAAAATGAGACCGCGTTGACTGAGTCTCTGCTCCGCAGGTCAGAGGATGAACGCAGACGTTGAAGTCTGGCCTCTGCCAGGAAGCTTCATCGATTCTATTTATTTATAGTAAATATACTTCTGTTATTGATAACTGAGATGCTCTACGAAAGATATCATTTAGTCATAAAAAACACACATCTACAGATTACATAGCAACAAATAGAAAAGGTAATACAAAAGATCTATGCAAAATACTTCTTCAAATTACATATATTCCATGGTCTTGTCACTACTTTTCCCTCGTAATCAGAGATACGATATGCTCCTCCTTTTAAAACTTCTGTGACTATCCATGGACCTTCCCAGTTTGGCTCCAGCTTTCCTTGGGGTTTTAAGGCGTCGGCTCGTCGTAATACCAGATCTCCTTCTTGGAATTGTCTACGCCGTACTCTCTTGTCATATGCTGCTTTAATCTTACTTTTGTATTTTTCAATCTTCAGACGTGCCAAGTTTCTCTTCTCTTCAAGCATATCCAAATTTTCCTTCATCAATAACTCATTTTGAGTTTCATCAAATGACATTATTCTGTGAGTTTCCATCCCAATCTCCACAGGGATAACTGCATTAGCTCCAAAGACCAAATTGAATGGTGCGATTCCTGTGGCAGTTCTCGGAGTAGTTCTGTATGCCCATAACACTGATTCCAATTCTTCCACCCATTTAGTTTTAGCCTCTTCTATTCTTGCTTTCAGACCTTTAAGTAGTGTTCTATTGGTAACCTCAACCTGCCCATTAGCTTGAGGATGTGCTACTGCTACGAAGCGCTGTTCTATCTTCATCTCTTCACACCACTTTCTTGTTTTCTGACCATTGAACTGAGTTCCATTGTCAGATATTAATACCCTTGGTACTCCATATCTGCAACAGATCTGCTTCCATAAGAACTTGATGACATTGCCTTCATCAATTTTACTCAAAGGCTCTGCCTCCACCCATTTAGTGAAGTAATCAATGGCTACTATTAAGAATTTTTTCTGCCCTTTAGCCAGAGGAAGGGGTCCTACAAGGTCAATTCCCCATTTTGCAAAAGGGCATGGCGCATACATTCTACCCAATTCCTCTGCTGGTATATGAATCAGAGGTCCATGAATCTGACAGCTATGACATTTCTGCACACATTCTTTTGCATCCTGACTCATGGAAGGCCAGTAATACCCAGCTCTGAGTGCTTTTCTTACAACAGATCTATACCCAGCATGATCACCACCACAACCTTCATGTATCTCCTGTATTACATACTTTCCCTCTTCATCACTAAGGCATCTTAAATATGCTTGTGTGAATGAGCGCCTATACAGCTGTCCCTGATTAACACAATATTTTATTGCCAATCTTTTCTCCTTTTCGCCCCACTTCTGCTTTTGATCAACCGACCTTATCGTCTCTATAATCGGAGTTCTCCAGTCATCTTTCTCTATAATTTCCCAAACATCTTGATCATTTAGATCTTTTTCAGCGATCAGTATTGTAATTTTACTAGGCTGCAAGGAAGGATATGAGCTAGCAATTTTAGCCAAGTAATCAGCTGTTATATTGTCTGATCTGGGAACTTGACAGAGCTCAAACTGCTCAAAAGCTAGCTTTGATTCCACAATCTTATTCACATAACTCATCAGAGCTTCCTTTTTCACTTCATATTCACCTCCCAACTGTTGAACCACCAATTGTGAATCTGTAAACGCTTTTAATCTCTGTCCTCCCATTTCTGTCACCATCTTCATACCTCTCCAAAGAGCTTCATATTCAGCTTCATTGTTGGATACAGGGAAAATCAGTTTTATAGCAAATTGCATCTCTTGTCCATCTGGACAGTAGATCTGAATTCCAACTCCATATCCTTCTCTTGATGAGGATCCATCTACATACATTTTCCATTCTTCCTTAATCAATGTATGAGTAGCCTCTTGTATGAAGTCTGCCAGAACTTGAGCTTTTATAGCTCTTCTTGGCTCAAATTCAATCTCATAAGATCCCAATTCTACAGCCCATCTGACCATCCGTCCAGAAGTATCCATCTTCCCCAAAACCTGTCCCAGAGGATAATTTGTTCTCACAACAACCTTATGGGACATAAAATAGGGACGCAGACGTCGTACAGTGGTTATGATAGCTAGTCCTGCTTTCTCTATCTCTGAATATCTCGTCTCAGGACCTTGCAGAATTCGGCTCACATAATAAATTGGCTTCTGCTGTGCTCCCAATTCTTTTATCAACACAGAACTAACTGCTACTCTTCCTACAGAGATGTATACATACAAAATTTCACCTTTGTCAGGCTTAGTTAACAGAGGTAAACTAGCCAGATATACTTTCAGTTCTTCAAAAGCTTGAGTGCACTCTTCAGTCCAAGCAAACCGACATCCTTTCCTTAAGATCTTAAAGAATGGATAACTTCTGTCTGCAGCCTTAGACACAAATCTACTAAGAGCTGTCACTCTTCCCAACAACTGTTGCAGCTCTTTGAGGTTACATGGAACTTTCATATCCATTATAGCCTTAACTTTAGATGGATTAACCTCAATCCCATTCTTAGTTACCATATATCCTAAGAATTTTCCAGAGCTGACTCCAAAACAGCACTTCTCTGGATTCAACTTCATTCCGCTATCCCTTATTATTTTAAAAGATTCCTCCAGATCTGACACATGATTTTCTGGCAATATGCTTTTTACTAACATATCATCTACATACACCTCCATATTTTTGCCCAACAGGGATCCAAATAATTTATCAACCATCCTCTGATAAGTAGCCCCTGCGTTCTTCAAACCAAAAGGCATTCTGACATACCCAAAGGTTCCAGCTGCAGTTACAAAGCAGACTTTCGGCACATCTGCTGGGTGTAGCTTTATTTGGAGATAACCCTGGTAAGCATCCATCATACTGAGTCTTTCACATCCAGAGGTGGAATCAACAAGCTGATCAATACGGGGTAAAGGATAATGATCCTTAGGGCAAGCTTTGTTAAGATCTCTGAAATCTATACACATCCTCCACTTTTTTTCTCCTTTAGGTACCAGCACTGCATTTGACAACCATATTGGAAATTGGATTGGAATTATATGTCCCCAGTTCAGAAGCTTTTCAACTTCAGTGCGGATAATTATATCCTTCTCCTCTCCGAAACATCTCAACTTTTGTTTCACAGGTTTGACAGAGGAGTCTTCATTTAACTTGTGTATGACAATACTGGGATCAATGCCTGTCATATCTTTAGCAGATAATGCAAATAAGTCAGCATTACTTCGGAGACAATCAATCATCCGCTCTCTCTCCTCCTCTGTCATCTTACTTCCAATCCTAGTACAAAAACCTTCTTTATCTTTGCAGAGCTCAATTTGGATTAACTCTTCAGCGCATACCATCTTCCCATATTCCTCTCCAGAATCATGTTCTTCTCGAATTCTTTTACCACTTCTTGCTTGCAAATCAACATTACTTGTGCTTAGAAGAGTGGACTTGTCTGCAGACTTGATAGCTTCAGAATAACATTTTCGAGAGCTCACTTGATTACCACAGACCTCTCCTACTCCTCCTGAGGCAGGAAATTTTATTTTCATGTGATAAGTGGATATGATGGCTTTTAACTCAGTTAGGATAGGTCTGCCAAAGATAATGTTGTAAGCTGAAGGAGCATCTATCACCAGGAAATCAACCATCAAAATCCTCTGCCAGGGCTGAGACCCTAATACCACTTGAAGGCTGACCATTCCTATCGGAAAAACGGCTCCTCCGGTGAAACCATAAAGAGCTGTTGTCACAGGGCGAATAGGCGCATTGGTATTCATTTTCACAAAACAGTCATGAAAAATGATATCCGCAGAACTTCCCGTGTCAACAAAGATCCTGGCTACATCATATCCTCCCACTTCTGCTGTAACCACTAGCGCATCTGAATGTGGTTGCAATAGAGTAGTCTCATCTGCAGGTCCAAATGAGATATTTGCTTTTATATTTAACTCCCCCACTTCTAATTCAGGAATGGAATGGTGATTCTGAGCTCTTCTTAAAGAGGCCTTTCTTGCCCTATTGGAAATCCCTTCTCCCAAACCTCCAACTATCATTTGGATAAACCCCCTCTTCGGAGGCGGTGGTAGATCTTCCTCAGACTCTCTCTTCTGCTTCCCCTTCAAATTACTTCCGTCCACTCCTTCATGTTCACTTTTATTCTTTTCAAATCTGTTGCCCCTTTGATCTACAAACTCTCCCAAGGCTCCAAGTCGTACTAGCCTTTCAATCTCATTTCTCAGCTGTCTGCATTCATTTGTATCATGTCCATAATCATTATGGAAGACACAAAAATACTTTCCTCTAGGCTTCTGGGGAGTATTAGATCTGTTCATAGGAAACCTAAAGGATACAGATCTCTCAGTTAGCTGCAATATCTGAGCAACAGAAGTTCTCAAAGGGGTGTATCGTTGGAAATTTTCCCTGGCCACTTCTGCTCGTCGTTCATTAATCGCTCGCGGCAGGGCTGGTACAACCCTACGCTGTACCTCCTTTTCACGAGAGCTGACTCTTTCACTTTGTTTAGCCTTACTAATATCCTCCAAATTAATAAATTTATCAGCTCTGGATAATATTTCATCAAAAGTCTTAGCAGGCTTCTTTGCAATGGAACGAAATAAATCTCCTTCTTTCAGCCCTTGAACGATAGCACTGATTTTCACCTCTGGCGTTGCTGAAGGTACTTCCAGAGCTGCCATGCTGAACCTCTTTATGTAAGATCTCAGAGGTTCAGTTTCTCCTTGTTTTAGGCTGAACAAGAACTGAGCAGTCCGCTGTTGTCTTCTAGCACTTGCAAATTGATGTAAGAAGGAATAACTGAAGTCTGTAAACGAATTAATACTACCAGCTTTCAGTTGTCCAAACCACTGCTGCGCTGATTTTGTCAGAGTAGTGAGAAAGACTCTACACTTAACTCCATCCGAGTACTGATGTAGGAGAGCTGCATTCTCAAAGCGCAACAGATGATCATATGGATCCGATGTCCCATCATACTCAAAGGATAAGGGACGAAAGCTCTGCGGCAATTCATCTTCCAGAACCCTTGTTGTGAATGGAGTTCCCTCCGGTATTCGTAACTGATCTCCTCCATTCATCTGTTGTTTTAAAGACACCATTTCTTTTTGCATCTCCTCCATCTTCTTCAACAACTGATGTTCTCTATCTTCAACTCCTCCCTCTCGAGGAAAAGAATCACCATATGTTATTTCTTCTTGGGCTAATACAGCTCTTCCTCGATTTCTATCCTCCAACTCCTTCCTTCTTTTTTCTTCATGACTTTCCTCCAATCTAGTTCTTCTCTCACCCTGTCCAGTTGCAGCGGCTACCATGGTCGGTTGAGCAGCTTGTAGTGCTTTGCTGACTGCCGATTGTATGAATAATTCCAGCTGGGACGGAGTGAAGCTTATTTTCTCCGGAGTTCTTACTTCTCTTGCTTCTTCTCCTTCCTCATCAACTCTTGGTGGGACATGTTCTAATTCCACCCCATCATCCCTGTTTATCATCTCCTCCTCATCTTCCTCATCAAACTCTCTTCTCAAATCTCTAGCCAAACTTCGATCATCTCCTTCCATCCTTACCCCAATACTCAAGAAAAAGCTTTACTAGAAAAAAGGAAAGGAAACTCACTCACCTCTTTTCTTGTGATTCCCACAGACGGCGCCAATTTGTAGATGTGTAATTCTCTGCTGATTTTTTCTGTAATTTTCTGTAATTTTTATGCCTTGATCTTTTATTCCTCCATTTTTATATCTATATATACTTCTTTCCACCATCCTTCTGTATTTTTTCATGGGCCTTATATATATCTACATATATATGTCTTGGGCCTTATATATATCTACATATATATGTTTTGGGCCTTATATATATCTACATATATATGTCTTGGGCCTTATATATCTTTATATATATGTCTTGGGCCTTATATATGTATATTGGGCTTCGTGAGTGGGCCGGGTTAATTAAATTAAATTAAGCCCAATATATGATCCATATCAGATAGGATTTATATCTTTTCTTTAAAGATATCTATAATTGTGAATGCGAAGAAATTATTTACTAACACATTTGTTAATAAGTAGAAATCAACAAATATAGTAATATATTAATCATGATACTTATATTTATATTAATCTGTAACATGCACAACATATCTCTATGAAGTAACATATTTTTTAGATATCAATTATCGTTTACAATAAATGTTTCTCATTCAATTTATTTTAATTTACAATATTAATGGGTACGTGTACAAAATTGATATTTATTTAACAACCTCATATTTCAAATATAGAATTTAAAATTCATTGTTAAACATAGATATATATATATATATATTCATTTATATATTATTGTTTGCATTTTAAATTATAATATTATTTAAGATGTGACACATTAAAGATAAGGAATTAAATTCTTATTAATATATAATTTAGGTTAAGATAATATTATTACATTATAGTATTAGAAATTTTAAAATTAATCAATCGTATATTACAAACTGTGTATTGCACGGGTATATTTCTAGTTATATTAAAAGTAAACAAGTTGGGGAAAATTTCAGATATGCCATTTTCCCTCCAAACAATCAACCAATAGAAAAAAAGAAAAAAAAAAACTAAATAACTTTTTGTGTATCTTCTAGAACAAGCCTTATATATATATAGACATACATATATATACACACACTATTATATAATAAGTTATCTTCTATTTTACATATATGAGTAAAGATGAAATACAATAAGCTATTTTAAATGATATGACTATATCTTAATGATAAAGTTCAATTTTGAAAATAATGAAATTTAAACATTGTCAAAAATCAAAAAATGTTTAAATTAGTTTATAATTTTGATAGATATATAAATGAAAATAGGTTTTAATCTAAAAATCATTTTATGAAAGGCTATAAAATGTTTAAAAGTTTGAAAACTATTATAAAAATACAAACATTATAATTAATTTGAAATTAAAGTTAATAATAATAGAGGTTGTGTAACAATCTAAAATCTATCTATATCTATATATCTATATCTATATATACATAATAATAAAAAAATGTTGGCAAAATTTATAAATTTGCCACTTTCCATCTTAAAAATGTCACATCAATTTGTGTAATTTTTTTTAATTTTATTTTGGTTTTCTAAATTAATTTAATAATTTTGAATCAATCTTTCATTTTGAGCCACTAAAATTAGGCTTAATCTACAAGCCATTTGAATTAGACTTCCTCTACAAGCCATTTTCTACTTCTATATATGCAATGCATGAAATGTAGATGGAGGTCTCACTAAATGAGGATGAACTAGCTTTTTGAAATGGAGGTCATAAATATCAAAACAATAAGAAAAATAATAGAGAGTTGAAATATTAAAAGAAAAAGAAAATTAGTGATGAAAATAAGAAGAAAAATTGAGATGAAAGTTATTTTCCCATATGAGCAATGTATATATAACAACTCATTTAATGAGAATGAATTTAGATGGAATGAAGGTTAGAAATATCAAAAGAGGAACAAAATTTGATGATATATGGAAATAAGAAGAAAAATTGAGATGAAAGTTATTGTATTATATAAGCAATATAATAGCACACACAATATAAATTATATGAGCAAATGTTCTTAAATACCCACTTTGTTAAAAAGTGGGACAAAAATAACCATACTTATATAGATAGACCAAAAATACCAACCTTTTTAAAGTCAAAAGTGGGCTGATTTGATACACCTGAAATCAATGTTCCCTACCAACTTTTATGTGTTATATATGTGGATAACATTTATATATTGAATGGGGTTATGCCACGTGTAAAGTTGGCCTTATATCACATGTCCAAACAATTGACTACACACTAAAAGTGATGTGATATAAGGCTGGAAAATGGAGTTTTTTTTCAACTTCCATGTGTAAAAAAGACACGAAAAGTGAATAAATATAACACATTCCAAATTGGGATATGATAACACGAAAAGTTTTAGTATAACCTTGTTGGTCCCAAATATGGTGGTAGTAGGCTTAGAGTGGGGGGTGGGGGTGAATAAGCCTACTCATTTTTAAAACTTTTGTTCTATTCTGTCGACTTGGTTCCAGTATCAGTAACCTTTTGGAAGGTTACTGATCAGAGTGGTTGCAGAAGCTTTTCTCTCTTTTTCTATGCCGAGTATAGAAGATGTGCTACTAAACATAGAGTATGCAAGTAAAGTAGTAAACACATATAGACGCATGGATATACAGAGGTTCGAAGGTGGAGTAATCCTTCTACATCCTCTCTGTCTCTTCTCAAGAGGGAACATTTGTTAAGCTAGTTGATTTACATAGCCCTATCTATTACAACCCTCACTTAACAAGTAAGTAGCAAGCCTTCACACAGCTGCTTGCCTACTCTCCTATCTGAGCCACACATGATCCTACTCTACCCACCTAGGGTCCTCACTTTATTCTTTAGAAAGTGGAAAGCTTAGCAGGACTCGCTCCTCGCACTAAGCACTCCAAAATAGTCCTTAAAAGGTTTGTCTTCCTTCTTCTTCAACTGGATGCAACAAGCTTTAGCTTCGTTTGCAGGTTGATCTGCTGAAGCTTGCTGCAGGACTGACTGACTGAGTATGCGTCTTTGGGGTGTGGGGTGTTTGAGCTTCTCTTTTCTCTCTTCTTCTTTTGCTCCCCACTTTGCTCTTTTTTATTTTGTGTAGTCTTCCCCCTCTTTTCTGCGCCTTCTTTTTCTGAGCTTTTTCTCTGTTGAACTCTTCTCTTTTCTTTTGTGCGCTCACTCTCTTCGCATTCTCTCTCACGCACACTTCAGTCTTCAGTCTTCTTCTTATTTATAGATTAGGAAATCTGCCAGTTGAAGGTAGGTAGATTCTTCTTCTGACACACGCCAGCTTTTCGCTTTCCACATGTCTTCTTCTGGTTGACTCCTCTTCTCTTCTCTCTACCGGTAACCTTCTTGTGTCTACCGGTAACTTTTGACTTTCTTCACATGCCTGCTTTGTAGCTTCCTCCTCGCGCTCACTCTGGTGCTTCCTTCTCTGGCTTGCTCCGTCAGGTGGCTTGAGGCTTCTGTAGCATGCTGCCCTGCAGTATGCTTCGGCATGGTCTTTCAGGTAACTTCCTGTCTGGTGGCTTGCTGGTTTTTTGCTTCAGCAAGTTCTCTTCCAGTAATTTCATGTAGTCATTAGTATCCTAATTAGTTCACCCGATTCCTTTCCACCATTCTCTTCAGTATCCTTCCTTTGACACTTTCTCTGATCTTTATTTCTACAGTGACTCTGTTGCAGTAACCTTTCCTAAGATTGGTTATACTTTAGAGTTACTTTCTTAAGGTTTTGTCTCATCAAAACATACTTAAATGTTTCCAACAAACCTTAATTTCAAGAGTTTTCGTGTAGCCTTGATTTGAAGAGTTTTCGTGTAACCTTGATTTGAAGAGTTTTCGTATAACCTTGATTTCAAGAGTTTTCGTGTAACCCTATTTTTAGGTGTTACACGAAAACTATTGTATTACTCTTGTTTGTCCCAGTGGAACTATAACTCAATTTTCTCATTGTGGTCTTGAGTTTGATTCCCACTGACCGCAGTGTGCCCTTTTTTTTTGCCAAAAGGGTAAGACATAGAGAGAGACCCTTTTTTTTACCCTACACGATAACTGCAAGACATAGAGAGAGAGAGGCTCGCTGGTCAAATGCGCTGTCCAAGACGTGGGACACGGCTGTAACGTGTCCAATTTCTCTTCAATTCCCCCACAAGATTCTTTTCTTAATTGATTTGAGAATCTCAATCAAGTGAAAAAGTGAGTATATTTGGGATAAATTTTGGGTTTTGGATTAAATATGTGTTTGTGTTATATGAAAGAGGTTTTTTGTCCATATTTATAGTAAATAGGCTATAAATTACATGTTTCCCACATTATATTTGTGATAGATGTGGAGTTGACATAAAAAGAGTAGTGGCAAGTGACAAGGCCATTCAAATGACATGAATGTGTTGATCTGATAGTACTGGCCATCTTCATTTGATATTTAATTTGTGGACACTATATTAGATCACGTTGTTCTTGAACTATATTTTGTGGACTCTGTAACATATCGTGTCCTTATATAGGCTTAGCGTGAAACATGCAAATAATGCTCCTTATATGTACGATTGCTACTTTTATATGTATAATATGAGTGACACTTGTGTGCCCGGGGGAACGGTGCCCCCAAATTAATCATCATATTTGTGTTAAATACATACTCTACATGTATCATATGTATACTTTTCAGGTATCATATGTATACTCTTATATAAATATGATACCTGTAGAGTATATGTATAACACCAAAAAACATAACACCTATAGAGTATATATATATATATATATGTATAACACCAAAAAACATAACACCTATATAGTATATATATAACACTTGAAGAGCACATATATAGCACCTAGATATGTGCCCCTATGTGTCCCAAATTTATATAAGTTTTTGCCGTATAATATATATGTGTGTGTCACGCGTGAGGCTTGCACCTTATCTACCAATACCATTAATGATAAGACTGAATAAAGGATATTTTTTATCAATATAAACATATTGATATTTTTTATGAAATATGGATTACCTATTATATCCTTATCAAATATTATTATTTAAGATTATAATAGTAATTTAGGTTTTTCATATTTAAATAATTCTATATTATAATTCTAAACCAAAATCATATAAAATTCTATTATGAGTAGGACTCTAATTTAATTTTTGTTATATATCCTTATAAAAGTTTATAATTTAATGTCTTAAAAGTAATTTAATATTAATTCATCTTCAACATGCGGCACACGTACTCTATAGTCGTATTACATATATGTGTATGTATAGATAATAGATGGGATACAAGATTCAATATAGACCAAAAGGTGAATAGTTACATAAAAACAAATAATTAAATGAATAAAATCCTAATACCCCTTCCATTTCTGAGTTAAAATCATGTGAAGAGACTCGAGTTTAAGACCTTGTTTATGTTGACCTATGAATACAATATTCTCCTTTTTTTTTTTCAAGCAATACCGTTTAGGATGACTCCCAGCTTCAATCATATATAGATACAATATATGTCTAGAATAATAAATAATTCTTACTATATCAATTTTAGAATAATTATTTGAGTAGTTGTTGGTGGATTGTAAATGAGATAATGCAATTCGTGAGCTTTCTAAAACATAAAAGATTTCACCTGAAAATAACCGATTCGAGCTCGAACTACTTGAATAGCTTGCGATCTCGAGCCCAGACATGCTATTACTTGCCGTGTAAAGTTCCATAATCCTGACCCATCCATCATGGACACATTAATATATGTTCAACACTTGCGTGTCACACTATTATCAAACTTCTGATATATCACATCATTCGTCACTAAATTTGATGTTCAATGATGTGATTTCTGTTAGTGAAAACTGAAAATTTCTTATTCATTGTAAATAAAGACGAAAATGTGTTAAAAAAAAGAATGTAAGGGTCAAAATTAATAATTAAAAAAAACTTACGTGAGATAATCTTATGGATAGTTTTCGTAAGATGTATCTTTTTTATCCAATAATCAAATTATACACTAATTGTGGGATATGAATTATAATTTATAGATAAATTTATTTTAATAAAATGATTCGGGGAAGAATCTTGCGTATTAAGAAGTTGGGAAGAAAAACGAAGAAGTGAGTGCAGGGTGTTTCCCAACAAATAATGAATCCTATTTGCATGAAAAATTCATGCATAATACTATTCATACAATACAAAATCTTATCCTTCTAACGTGGGACCCGCCACGCTGTCCGATTTTTAAGTATTCAATCGACAATTATGTGAAAATGGCCTTTTTTGTTTTTGTTTTTAATTAAATTATTTTTATTCATGACCACAAAATCTCTTCTTAAAGAAAAAGAAAAAAAGAAAAGAAAAGAAAAACCTTTTGAGGTAATTCAACAAGATTTAAGGATTGAATGAGATTTTAAGGGAGCTTATTTTCACCTAATTCTTGGGAAAAAAAGATTAGCTGGAGGCCCATCTACTTGTCCATTGCAGTATGAGTTGGGCCAGGCCTGTTATTACTGAGCCCAAATCTACACCATTTTATTCCTTTATGATTTTCAATTCAATTTTACATTTTCGTTTTTTCCATGCACTTTCACTGGTTTTTCCTTTCGGACTATTGCCTCCTACATTTTTATTTTTACTTTTTTTTTTTGACCTTTCATTTTCTTTAGTTTTTGCACCTACATATTATTTTATATAATTTTGCTCTATTGCGGGGCAATAATTAATAGACATAGAAGTGTAGGGACTAAAACATAGAGAATTAAAAGTGTAGGGTGTAGAAAAATTAAAGTTAAAATGCAAGAAGAAAAAAGACAATAAAATTGGTAGTGAAAGAAAAAGATATGTGTTTTCAGTTAAATAAAATGCAAGTATTAAGAAATTGCCCGTTTCAATTTTCATTATTGGGCTTCAGGGCTCAGCCCATAAGGGCAGACCTACAAATATTATTTCAATTTCAATAGTTTTCTTGGTTGATATGGACTGTCCAGGTAAGAAATTCGGCATAGACAATCTATACATTCAGAGTATATATACAAACATACATCAAAATGAAAATAATTAATACATTCATCCCACTAAGTAAATGTAATAATTTATGTAATATTTTTTGATACTTTGACATAAAAAAGATATTTTAAGATAAAAGGTTAATGAAAGAGTTTCAAATACATACGTCCAATAATTAATAATACTTCCCTAATTTATTAAAAAAAATCAACACTGAATTTCTACTATTTCATATTGAACTTTCACTTAAAGATTAAGATATAAGAGTTGATATTGTTGAACTTATATTATTTCATTTTCACGGTTATATAAATAAGGATCGATTTGACACAAGTGCATCAATCACATGTATTTAAATCTATGCAAAAGGATCAATCGGATCTAGATCCACACATTTGAGATTTTTTTTTTTTTTTGTGTGTGACGACCTTTATGTTATATTAATATGACTCTTATATACAAATATCATGACTTTAATGCAGTGTAACTTAGAAAAAACAGAAGAATTTCAGAAGAATTGCATTGCATTTTTGATCAATATACTTTTATGTATTCTTACTTTTATGTGATAATAATTGCATCTTTATACATTACATAAATGTATGACTATGTTAATATAAAACCGATATGAGTAATATTGCTTCCTTTTTTTTTTTTTCCCTTCCAAAATACAGGACATAAAGGTGAGGATATTTGTACATAAATGTTATTATACTTATGCAACATACATATCACATGATAGAACATAAAGGTCAATACCTAAAGCGAAAAAAGAAAAAAAAGCAAAAAATAAACCTCGAATATGGGTCGACTCGAACCTCGCCAGAATGCACTTATGCACATGCATGATGCATATGAGTGTTACTCTTGATTTAAAATATATTTTTAATACATTCATTTTCAATATACGTCGTTACATTACGTAATTTACATCTAATAATTAGATTGACACGATTTTTAAATGTCAATAAATTATTGAGGTGGGAATAAAAAGATCCTGTTTGTCATAAAATTATTTATTTATTATAATTATATTATATAATTATTAAATTTATATTTTTTGAGTTTTTGAAAGGATGACATGTGTATATATAAAGAATATATAATATAGTAATTATGAGTGAGTTTTATATGATTCCGTCTCACAGATCATTATGTGAGATGGTTAACCCACCCGTACTTAATAATCCATATAAATTTATAAAAATGAGCTGACTAAAAAGAATCTATCTAATGGAAATTATCGGTAAGAATGTATCATACAAATTTTTGTGTATAGTAATTATGTATAACCACTTATAGAATTACCTATAGTTTTATCGATCCCAACTACTCATAAGATTAATTCAGATTTTACATTCAAATAATTGGAAATCAAACGCAAAGGTATTTTGTGTATAATATAGAATACAGTAAAATATCAATATTGTATATATTGTGCGAATAATGATATATATTTATGGGAAGAACACGAGATTAATGGTGTAGTTTCCATAGAAATTAAAACCTCAAAACCTGAAAACTTGAACTCTTCTGGATAAAAAATACAGACTTTTAGAGTTGATAAGATTACTTACTCGAAAATAGTCTTCAAATTAAAACCCTAATGCTCTATTTCTTCTTTTTAAATCAATATAACCCTAAAATATATCTGTTTAATTTACATGAGTTGGTGAAGTAAAGTGAAGAGATGGGGCCGTCGCCGCAAACAGTGAAACTCCGTCGGCAAATTCATCAGAAAACAGTATCGGGATTATGTTTCTGTGGTGGAATATATTAATATTATTAATAATGCCATCGGATTCTTCCTTTTATCAGTGGTCCACTGCCTACTCTGCTACTTATTAATTATGATCACCATTTCTATTTATGATCCATATCCACCATGCATGCACGTTTTTCATTCTTCTTTTTCCTTTCTTTTTGTACTTAATTTACGTACCTTTTCCCTGTAATTAATTAAGGATCAACAGCCCCCTTTTCCCATCAGTCGGATCATCTATTACGTTTGGTGGAAGCTCAGTTAAGATGATATATATAAGATGCTAGCTATCATGTGATTTATCGAAATGACAAATCTGGAGAAAATAAGAAGTATGAGAGGATAAGAAGCAATGAGAGAAGTATGTAAAATAAATATATAAATAAATATATATATATATATATATATATATAGAGAGAGAGAGAGAGAGAGAGAGAGAGAGAGAGAGAGAGAGAGAGAGAGAATGAATTAAGCTAATAAGGCTGGGGCAAGAAATCTGGTAGCATTATAAATGCATCAATTTTCCTTTTATCAACAGTGGGCATACATTAGTTATAAATAAAACTGTAGAGCCATAACTAATATTTCTTGGGGGCAGCTCAGAGAATTTATATATGGTGGATCAATATTTATATATATTTCTTGCAAAAATAAATAGAACACAACCATCACTTTTAATGAGAAGAGTCCTTGGTTGATAGACAACTTTATTAGAACCCAATTTATGATAATAATTACATCCCCACAGTGGAAATGGCGTCATGATCGATCTAAAGAGTAAATGAGTAAATAAATTCTGCAACTTATTGTTGCCGCACGTCCCAATGTTTGCTCCAATTTATTGCATTAATCTTCATCTTCATCCTCCTCGTCATCATCTTCGTTATTATTTATTGAAAGCTTGTCCTTTCCACACAGGGTCTCAATTATAGTATTCAATTCAATCTGCTTCAATATTTATATCAATGTTCAACCACTTGGATACTGATCAGCTGGTTTTAGTGCAGATTAACTATATTGTTTCTTTCCGGTTTATGTGGAGGAACACTCGTGTGTTGGATGTTTATGCTGCTCTCAACTGCATGTAGTATTTAAGTGGTGTAAGATTAATGATTGATGCCTAAAATCACTGGAATTTGATGAATTTGTTGGTGTTAGAAAGCATGAATATCATGTTGTAATCAATGAAGTGATGGATTCTGAAACTTGTACGTATATATTTTTTGATATGGTCTCATTGTGGGATTCAAATATTTCATACTATTTGCAGCTCTCACTTAAAGCTGAAGACAACAATGTTGGTGTTTATTTAGCCATTTCCCTTTTGGTTTCTATGCGGATCCTATGTTGTATTCATTTTATCTCCTCATCTCTCGGCCAACCATGTAAATAATTTGTATCTTAATTAATTTATCTATAATATCTTCATTTTTAATTTCATAAAAACTTGTATAAGACGGTTTTGTGGACTAGACCTATACTTTTACCCACTAACTAAACTCGTTTCCACAAATTTGTACATGAATTGTGAAGCGTGTGTTGTGGGTTGATCCGTCCTACATGAAATAATCACATAACACTTACTCTTTTAATTTGCTTAATAATTTATAATTTTAACACAACTTCTCCATCTGGTTTCATGTTTGGTCCGAAAACTACGTACAACATAAATGTGAAAAACGCTAGCTAGCTATCCAAATATTATACTTACAAGCAAAGGGCGTAGCAAGCCAATCAATAACATCTGAATTTAAGTACCACATATACCGGCCAGACATAATCAAGTGGTAAGGGTTGAGGTGAGAAATCTTCTAACAATGCAAATTCAAACCCCGTAATATTATGGAAAGTGGGATGTTCTGTTACACTTTGTGTTACATTTGTTGTTCCAAATCCATCACCGCA
Source organism: Scutellaria baicalensis (assembly GCA_005771605.1). Taxonomy (NCBI): domain Eukaryota; kingdom Viridiplantae; phylum Streptophyta; class Magnoliopsida; order Lamiales; family Lamiaceae; genus Scutellaria; species Scutellaria baicalensis. Next base: position 14,516,613 of record CM016723.1, on the reverse strand, counting down.
GATCACATGTATTCAATGACGTACATCACTAATTAATATGTAGCATGTGGATGTAACACCAAATGTAACAGAAGATTTAGAGTTAAAAAGAGAGAGAATATTGAGGTGTGGTTGATTAGCTAGAAAAGGGGTATAATGGATAAATGGAAATAGGTGGAAATAAAAAAAAGAGATGGAGTTAGAGCAATTGGAAGAAGTGGTTGTTGATAAAGAGGTGCAGTATTAGTGTTAGTGTGGAAAAGCAACCACTCTGAACTTGTCTGTACAACACCAAACCTACTCTCCCTCCCATCCCATGCTTCTTCATGATCTTCCCCTTTTTGATTCCTACTTCTTTTACTCTTTTCTTTCTTCCTTTTTTTGTTTCTCTTCTTCACCTTCTTTTTTTTAACTTCTATTCCACTTTCATATTATGGACAATACTCAATTCTTGTTTATTTAATTTACAAATGTAATTAAGTAAGTTTTTCAATCCGATCATATATATATATATATATATATATATACACAATCTTGCCCCTTAACATTAATGAGCATTTCAAACCATGTCTTGCTACAATATTATTTAGAATTAAAAAACAGCCAAACAAATCCTCTGGTGGGACACAAAATAAATGATAAGAATCAAATTCCAAAAACCATGTATCGTCACATCAAATTGATCAAGTGAAGTTATAACAGAATATATGTGAAGAGTGAGTTTTGTGTTATACAAAATCCAAAATTAAATTATATATTAGAACTCATATATATTTAGTAACATATTTTTTTACCCCTAAATCAATTTTTTTATTGAAAAAATATTTATTAAATATGAGTTCTAATAATTCAATAATAATAATGTCCCTAAATATTATGGAAATAAAAAAACCAATTTCGCCTGGAAAATTCATCAAAGGTTGCAATTTGTACTTTCGTGAATTTTAGTTGCGATCTAACAAAAAATAAAGTTTAGGATGTAAAGTGTAAAAACAAATATTGCAAGTTAATTTAAATATTTAGCCCTACTTTTATATGTATTAGGTAATACTCCCCCCATCTCAACTTAAGTTACCTACTTGTCATTTCTATTTGTCACAACTTAACTTGTCAGCCCATAACTGACAATAAAAGTCAAACATTAATAGCCCCATATTTCATTCTTATTACAAAATGCCACCAAATTATCTTAAAAACTATTTGAAAAAGCAAAAAGGTCACAAAAGTCAAATATTAATATCCCTATATTTCACCCTTATTACAAAAATGTCACTCAATTATCTTAAAAAACAATAGTCAACTGCATTTTCTTAATCTCCGTTCTCGGTCAAAGTAGGCAAGTTAAGCCAGGACGGAGGTAGTACTTTGGTATTATGTCCATATTGAAAGTATTATCTAATACACATAAACATATTACACATTACAAAATTCATGCGTGCACAAAAGTACTGCATATTACACAATTTATGATCGAGAAAGAAATTCACATGGTGATCCGCATGTTTTTGCTGAGACCCGACCCAATAAAATTTGGTTCAAGATCTCATAATACAAAATATTAGCTAATATTAAACATAGAAATATTATATATCTTCTTATAGTCCGACTAAATCTAAAATGCATCATATAATATCAAAGTATTATATAGTATAAATTTTTTTTACCTAAAACATAAAAAATATTATATTATGTTTGATTCTACCCGATTCATTTCATGGAATGAGATCCATGAGACAGACTCATCCAGTTTTTGTCTTACGTGACATGCGGTGTTTAAAATAAGTTCTTTATTGAATTTTTTAAATTAAGTTCACATATATTACATATCCACCAATGCTAATATACACTTAGTGGGGTAGCATGAAATTATTGATTGCAATAAGTGCGATCTCAATTATATACATATTTTATTCATACTAAATCAAACCAAATAAAATATATTTACATATATGTAGGATATATATATATAAATATATATAAGTTGAACATTTAAATATAAATATAAGAAATTAAAAAGGGACTTTAATTGCCTATGCTAGTTGCTAAATGGAGGAGTGAAATATCATTTTCCCTGTCAGAAATTACCAAATGAAAGGAAACTTCTACCGCAGATATTTACTTCAAAATAATCAGCAGTAATGGCAACTACTCAATTATATTCAATTTCCAACAACTCTTCCTTGCCCCTTGTTTCATTGCAATAAGTCGTGGTTTGGCCGGGCCTGGCCGGGCCCGGGTTACCTCCAAAATTTAAAGAAACGATGAACATTACAAAATGGCAACGCATAAGTACTATAGTTAAATTGCTTTGGTTTTTTTTTTTTCTTTTAATAACAGAATTTAGCGTTTAATTAATTGGGAGATTACAATTCGATGTCTCTAAATTGTTATAATGTACATAAAAGAATGTAATAAAAAAATATATTTAAAAATTAGATTCACTGATAGATATTGAAGAGAATCACCTTGTTATTTTAATGACATTCACTTTATTTATCTCATATTTCTTCGTATAGTCTTTAAACCCACTAATACTAGGGTTTAAAACAAAAAAACCTTTTCCAAGCTCGCGATTTATATAGTTTTATTCGATGCCCTCAAATCAGTTTTTCTGGAAAATTTTCGTTTAGATCAAGAGGTTTGAAAATGAATTTGAAATCTTTCAACAGTTGATCAGATTGAATATGTTGATATGTGATGAGAAATAATGAACTATCCTGTACATGTTATTATAGTTTAAAATATAACCTTTTTATTCAATAACTATATTAAACAACTACAACATAGTTTTCAATTTTCCTTACGTTTTGAAATTTGATTACTAAAAACCAAGAACTGTTGGGCACATTACTAGTTAAGCTTAACAACACATGTTTAATTGCTGGATATATATATTTTTAATTATTTATTTGCATCCACAACGACATGCATAGAAGCTTTGAATATGTTAAAAGACATGATATATATGAAACCATTTTAATTTACATACTCTTGTAACGACAAATCATAGTTAGAAAATTTAATACTAGAGGGAAGTTGGGAGAGTTGAGTTGAGTTGTACAAATTATATAAAGATTGTAAGTTTGAAAAAGAATTAATTAACAATAAATAAAAGGAGATCTAGAAGAGGCAAAATGCAACTAAAAATAGATTACTGTTCGTTAGAAAGAACCAGGTTGAGGATTCATGGTCTACTACCCTCTTTCACAAAACAAAAGGAACTAATGAGTCGAGATAGAAACCCTAATCCTGAGATGGATTCAAATTAAGTAAAAGGAAAAGATAAAGACAGAAACTTGGAGAAAGCTAAGGTTTTTGTTTACTTGACTGACATCTAGTTGAGTAATGAGCAGAGTCAATACCCGAACCTTTAACCCTTGTCCCATGGTGTAAACTCTCTTCTTCCTTAATCTTCCAAGATTAACACCACAAGTCAAGGATCATCCAAGGTGCGTTCTTGACTTCTCCCCTTTCTTTCTTATCCCTTTACTGTAAACAAATCCTTCTTCCATCTTCTGCTTCGTCTTCGTCTTCTATAAACACACATCAATCTCGTATAAACAACAATGTCCCGGATTTTGATTGGACTATGTAGCTAGGATGAAGTGATGACGTACCAGGTTGGGGTCATGCACCTTCGCAAAGGACAGCTCCTTTGATCCTTTCCACAGTGCATTTGATTAGGCTGTTGACAGTTGCAACTGACCCCAGAGAAAGCTTTGCGGTCGGAACTGAGTCGACTAGGATCTGGAAGGCAACCGTGAGAAGGGACCCGCCGGAGCCCACCTCCGGGACTCCGGTTGCCTGGTTGTTGGGCCCATCTGGCAGGATTGCGAAGCCAGATGGTAAGAGTGCCACGTAATCTGGGTCGCCACCGCTCAGGACGACGTTCATCGCCACGATGTCCACCGGCGCGTAGATGACGTAGGAACCTGTCGAGTCTGTGCTGCTCTCTTGTAGTATCAGCATGTTGCTTTGGCTTGAATTTGCACTCTGGATTACAGTTTCGTATTTTAGTAAACTAGTTAAGCAACCAAATATGAAATCACTAGACACTGTTTAATGTAATAAAACTTACGTTAACACGCAGTAGAGAGACTGAGTTGCCTTGATCACGGCCATTTGCAATGTGTGCCATTTCTTGAACAAGGCCGCCATTTGAAAGGATGTCCCACTTTAACAATTCACAAGTAGAAAATTGTAATTAAAATGAGTGCAAAACCAAAAGGGGAGAGAGAGAGAGAGAGAGAGAGAGAGAGAGAGAGAGAGATTTATTTGAAAATTGTACCTCGCTTCTAGAATTCTCATCTCTGAGAAAATCAAAAACCCTATTGGGGGAAACAGGGAGCCAGAAAGAAGTTGCAGCACTGAGAACGATGCCAGGTGGCCTGCCTGGATCGTCCATGCTTTTCCTAGTCATCACCCTGACGTCATCGGCGCCGCTGCCTGAGAGAGTCGTCCATGTATGAGCCGTTGAAGCTCCGACGCCGGTACAGAAGCTCTTCACCATCCTTTCTGCTAGCTTCAGCATACTCTTTCTACCTTCTGGGGTGGATATTACTGCAGCCATTTTGGTTGAGATTGGTAGTGATTTGAGAAAATTTATGGATTATGGGATATGGAATAAATTGTACCTCCAACATCTCCAGCTGAAATGTTGTTAGCCATAACACTTGCAAGTCGTTCGCACTGTCGATCCAGTGTGGCCACCCAACGTTTCGCCCCGAATGCGAGTCCTGAATTCACTAGTGGTTTGTATATGCTGTGAACAGCTCTGTCATCTACTTCTACATGTTCAACCCATGTGACCTACCCAATATCATATGTATATTTAATTTTGTTACAAGGATACAAACACGCATCCAAAATGGTTGGTTTCATTTGGGAATTGAGATGAACATTATATTGTATGTATACCTTGGAGTAACCATTAGGCAACTCTTGGATCAAACAACCAGATGGTCGTCGTCTACATCTTGAAATGGAAGTTGGTCTTAGGTTGTCCAAAGAAACATCAACCACTGCCCAAGTCCCATCGCTGTGCTGCTTACAATATCTCACGAAGTAATTTTCACGAGTCGGAACCAAAGGCGAGGGGACCTGGAACTCAGCAGTCATCTGAAATCACAGAATCAATCATGTATTTTTCTAACAAATTATAAGACGATGATTGTATCATAACAAATCTTGTATGAAAATGTAGATATATACCACTTGAAGAGCTCCGTTATAGTTGCCTGCTACGCCAGTAGATAACACTTCCAAAGTCACTGATCTGGATACTATGCTGGCAAACACACTTGACCATTCATTCTGAAATCCAAATCCAAATCATTAAGTAATCAAAATCACTATTTTAATTGAAAACAGAATAAATTTGATCAATGTTAAAAACATGTTAAGAGGAAATCCTACCACGTCCATCAATATCTCAACCAAGTGGATGTGATTCATAATCACAACAGATGTCTCCCGTGATGCTTCAGATTTCAGCCCAATTGGTTTCGGGCCGATGCCACGAGGGAATGTCCGGCCATACTCCTCCTCACTCAATATCTCAGCGGAATTATCAGGGCTGGGAATCCACAAGGGCTCTCCAGCTTGTGCCATTCTGATCAATTCCTCCATGGCTGCAACAGCCAACTCAATTATCACGGGCTTATCCGCATCAGTCGGGCCTGACACTGACCTGAGAAGATCAGCTGCTCCATAAACCTCCCCAGACATGCCAGTCTGAGGCCCGAAATTCCCAACTCCAAGGTCCAACGAACGCGGTGCTCCGGAGGGAAGATGGGGATATGAAAGCATAGGTTTCCCAACATATTTTGCAGCTATCCCAGATATTCTATCAATCTGAATAACAAACGATAAACACAACACATCAGCATTGCATAACTGAACCCTTCTAAACATATTTATTTATTTGTTTAATTACTCATTCATTAATATTCATTTATTATGATTTATGTGTTATCAATGAAATCAGGCAATCAATCCAGAATGAATTGCTTCATTACAGTGACTGACCTTATTATAAATTTAGAAATTTAATAATTGGAACATAAATATTTGAATTAATAAAGTTTTCTGTGGTTACTTCTTCTCTTAAGCGAGCATTTTCGATCCTGAGATGCTGCTCATCAAATGACATCTCTCCAATGGCTGCTGGGCCACCGCAGTTTGGACAAGTAGCATTACTCAGAGCTTCTTTGTACCTAATATTCTCGGCACGAAGCTTCTCATTTTCGTTTCTCAGTTGGGTGTTCTCATGGCGTTCATGTTGAGCCTGAAAGTATCATAATATAAAAAACTATACCAATGAAACAAAGAACTGAGAAATTCCAAGATTTTTCCCAACAAGAGTGAAATCAAGGCAAACTAAATATAAAAAACGAAATTACCTTCATTTGGGTGCGTTTGTTCTGAAACCAAAATTTAACCTGCAAAGGCTCTAAGCCTAATCGACGGCCGAGCTCCTTCCTTTGTTTATCATCAGGGTGAGGGCATTCATTGAAAAACCTTTGGAAGTATTTTATGAAGAAAAAGTTAGAAAATACACCAATTGATACTGTTTACCTTTCTTCAGGAAAAAAAAAAAAAAAGAAATTGTGTGAGCTTACGATTCCATTTCCTGGATTTGATGCTGTGTGTGGCGATGATATCTCTTCTTCTTGGGGCGCTGATTAGGATCTTGATCATCTCCAGATGGTGCCTCCATGATATCAGTACCTGATTTGCTCTCATACTCGTCATCCCTTATCAGGTCCATCTCATTTTCTGGGGTTTTATGACCCATATCAAGCAAGTGATGGTGGCTATCAAACATGTTTGGCTGAAACATATTTACTTCTTTGTAGTCGAGGTTGCAGAAAGCTAAACTTCTTCAATCTGAAACAGCAAGTGAAGTGAAACCAAACATAAATTATTAAGGTTGGAACTTGGCAAACACTAGAACACATCAGTCTTAAGGATTCCTAGGTTTATGGTAATGGTGTCTGTTACCTAACTTAGGTGTTGAGTTCGAGTAAAATCCTTTTACCCTCTTAATTTATAAAAGAAGAAGAAAAGAATTCCTGCGTTTATAGCTTACGAGTATAAGAACATGCGTCGTATGTGGAGGATGGATTATTTAAATAAAAAATATTATAATAATATTAATCTTAAATTATAATTTTTTATAAGTATATACAATCTATATTAAAATAAACTAAATTCATAAAAAGATGTATAGTAAATTAAAGTCCTACCCATAATAGAACTCTATATGATTTTGATTTAGAATTCTTTTATAAAATTATTTAAACAGGAAAATCATAAAATTACTATTATGAACTTAAATAAAATCTTTAATAAAGATATATTAGACAATCCATATTTTGTAAGAAAGATTCTATATAAATAGATATACACAGATCTATTTCTTGCAAGTTAGCCAAAATGTAGAGGAATTGAACTTATACCTGCTAGAATATTAATTGGAGGAAGAAATAATACTCATTTAAGCATGAAATCTTCATTGGAAAAAATAAAGAAGAAGGCTAACAATTGAAATCTGAATGATTAAGACGTTATGATACAGATCTGTATTTACTCTGCCTGATAAGAGAATTAACCAAAGGAAAAAATTGTTCCGTTGACAAAGGTCTAACTCAGATGCTTCTCTGGCAGTTTTATGTCAAAGGATTTTACATTTAATGCTATAAACTAGCTCATGGCCGACGCCGACGGTCCAAGAAACGAGAAAAGTGTAAAAGAAAATTAAATGATGAAGGAAATTGAACGGTTTGTTTTGACTCTCATCGGAATTTATATGTTGAACAAGATGGTGAAACCAAAGTCGACGATTCATTAAATTTCAACTCGAATTTACTCCTTAATTATAAATCTTGAAAGAAACGAAACCCTAAAAACTCACCGACCTTGTGGTTGGAATCAAGAATGGAGCTTTTCCGACCTGCCGGAGAATTCATTTCACCGCGCACTACTTGAATCTGCACATCTTTACTGAGAAACCCTAGAAAGCTTTCTTCGTTTCTCTTTTTTCCTCTAATTTGGTGCGATCGTACTGGGTGTTTAGAAGTTAGTGCGTTGAGTTTTATAGATTCTCTGGCAGTGTCTGAGAAAAACAAATGGGATTGTTACATGTAACAACAGATTAGCTGGTGACTTTTGGTTTCTTGTTTTTTTTTTTTTTTAAGGTGGGTGATGAATTGGGTTTTCAAACGAGACTTTTCATCAGTGCTGTCGTACGTGCCCACAGACTAAAACAAGAAAAAAAAGACTCGCAAAAAAGTTAACAGTGTGAACTGCTCTTGTACACACTAAGCTGTAGTTACATATAACGCCACCAGATCTTCGGTGGCGTCCTAATCAAATCTTACCGCTTCCTGCCAAAACAAACAAGAGAGAGAGAGAGAGAGAGAGAGAGAGAGAGAGAGAGAGTGGTGCAAGATTAAAATACAAGTTATACAAGAAGTGAAAATATAAATGAATGAGTGAAGTTACGTACTGCAGATGGAAGATTGATATAAGAAACAAAAAGAGAAGGGAGGGGGAATTAGGGTTAGGCAAAGAAGAGATCTGGTATTTGGGGGATTAAAGAGGTTGCAGAAAAGCAGATTTTGGATACTAAGGGATGGGGGCTTTTCAGGTTTATTGCGGATGGTGCTTTTCTTGTGATTAGAATTTAAGAGAAGAATTGTTGGCATGCGGTGATGAAAGGGAAAGAAAGAGGAGAGAGAGAGAGAGAGAAGAGAGAGAAAGGGAGATGGAGAAGATGAAGAAATTAAGAAGAGAAAAAGGGGAAGAGGTGATGAAGAAGATGTGGCAGGGAAGGAGTTATTGCAGAGCGTATAGAGAGGGTGCGATTGCATTTATGGCGGGGTTGGGGGCTGATTTTATTACAACGCCCTTCCGGTTGTTGGTTTCTCTTCTTTTAATTCTCTCTCTCTCTCTCTCTCTCTCTCTCTCAAATCAATTCAAAACCACTTTTATATTCTTCTCTCTTTGCTTCACTCTCCAAACAACTCACCTCTCTCTGGATCCAATTTTACTATTTTTCTTTTTCTTTTCATTTTTATGAATTTCTTCTTCTTCTTCTCCTTCTTTTTAATTAAGTTTTATGTTTGAGAAATCCTCTAGCTATTAATATTGTTTTTGAGTTTTATATTTTATTATTATGTCCAATTCACATTATGTGTATCGTAAGAACACATGACCATACATGTAATGTAATGTAATATATACTAATGAATATAGCAAAATAGACAATTAGGTCAAGTATAGTATAAAAAAATTAGATTGTGTTCGATGGATTGCTTTGAAATACAAATTTAAATTTGAAATGAATGTGTTTCGAATTCATCCAAAGAACAAATGTATTCAAAACTATTAAAGTTGTTCAAAAAATTAGTTCAAATTAATGTGATGCATTTCGAATTTATACCCATACAACACAAATATATTTATTATTGAGATTCCACACACATGCAACTTTAGAGAAATTGAGTTGCAGTTTTACATGTATCATAATTGATAAATGAGAGAATGTTCTGAAATTTATCATAATTGATAATTGTTCATATGGTTATTAACTAGCTATCGATAATTTATGTGGTGATTAATTTACCTTTTTAGTAACAAAGGTGCCATGAAAATAAAGTGTGTTTGAATAGCTCATGAAAGTAGAATGAATAATTGAGCCAACAAAATTATACGAATAATTAGAGAGTATGTACAAATTGGTATGTTAACAATCATGAGTAATATCTTCATATCGTGTGTACTTGTATAATATAATAGTATATAAATAAATAAATGGTGTAAATTAATATGTATAATATATAATACGGTTCAGGTGCTCTCTCTCTCTCTCTAGAATAGGAGATGCAGATGATGATGTAAAGGCTTGCATTTATACTCCAAATATTTGTCAATAAATATAAGGTTGGCCATCACGTAAAAAATGGAGTTCTCTCTCTCTCCCTCTCTCTCCAAGTGAAATATTGAATTTCACCAAAACCTTATGTATAATTGAATAGACAAGAGCATTTAATAAATATGCAGAAATAACCGTGATTTTTTTGACACTTAATATTGAATACTATCCAGCTGTATTAAATGTCAGAAATCCCACAACCAATTCTATTATGGACAGCTCACACGCTATTTCATACTCACTTCATCAGCATAACAATATATATGGATTAAATTCAATTTTAATCTATTTAAAAAGTTATCGTTCAATTTTCGTCCACCATGGAAGCTGCGGTTTTCAATTTTACTTCAATTAACCTAAAAATCGTCATTATTTGGTCCAATTTTGTCACTATTTCGTCCACCATGGAAGCGGTTCTCAATTTTCAGTTTTCAATTTTAGTCCAATTAAACAAAAAATGGACCAAATAGTAACGATTTTTGGCTTAATTTGACTAAAATTGAAAACTGCTTTCATAGTGGACGAAAATTGGACAGTGACTTTTTAAATTGACTAAAATTGAATTTTTCCCATATTTTAATTGTCAAAATATAAAAATTGTTGTTAAATTTTCAAGGCCGCAAAGAATCATGTCAAATATGGCTGCAATGTAATGAATAAATTAATTGAAGTACTATACATAATGATTAACAAATGAATTTGCACAACTAACATTGGAAGAAAAAAATTGCATCAATGAGGATGAATAAATAAATTTACACCATATTTATAAGAAATGATGGTTAATTTATGAGAATGTATTTAAATTACAATGGCATATATAATTGAAAGATTGAGAAACTACGGAAATGAATAATTAAGAGTGTTTATTCTAGAGTTGACAGATCAATTGTAGGTCTTGATCATAATTACAAACATTTTTTCACATTCATGTATATAAATTATAATCAATGCAAGTAAAAATATGAAACGTCAGAATATGTATGGATTAATTCCAAAAGTTTTTTTTAAGCTAATTAATTAATTCCAAATGTTATCAACAAATTTTTATCTATCTTTGTTGAACTTGAACCCATGGATGTTAATTATGTAGAATTTAATTAATTATTCACTGTTTATTATATTTGAAGAAGTATTTGCAATAATTATATAAATATATGATAAAAAGATTTGAATTTTTTCTCACACCAAACCCTTTAATACATAATATATAATTTAATTATAGATTAGTAATTATATAATAGAAGTTGTATCTGATGCATGTAATTAGGTATTTATGTACAAAGCTCAATACCATTTAGGAAGAAATTAAATCATATTTGGTTCTTTGTATTTTTTTTTTCAAAAAATAGATTCATGTACTTTTTATTGGTATTAAATATTGAATTATGTACTTTTGCTTAATTTACAATAAATCAAATTGATCACATGTACTAACTTATATTTGCATTAATTTTTTTTTAGTAGATCTTGTGTGAGACCATCTCACGAATCTTTTTTCATGAGATGGGTCCGTCCATAATTCACACCTAGCAATTCATATAAAATGTGGATCTTGGTTTAATTCATGGATAATAAGGATCCGTCTCATGGAAACTATCCGTGAGACCATCTCACATGAGTTTTTTTGAAAATAATTATAGCGATGTAGTGGTCACTGTATGAACCAAAATTTATGATTAATATTGTTACTTAAGGGTCAAAAATGTTTGGTGTTTGTGGATAAAAGTACATATGATTTTGACGCAAATTAAAGAACAACAGTCCAATTTATATTTGTAAACCCCAAGTACAAGGAAACAAATCAAATTTATTATATGTGTGTGTTTTTAATTCATGATATATATGATTTTCGGATAATATAAAACAATATATATATATATATATATACAGTGATACACACACATTAACCCTTCACTATATATATATATATATATATATATATTTATGGCGTTAGGTATAATGTTGAGTGACACATAATAATTGTAGATTTCTTAAAATCATAAATGTTTTAGAATCTTGGTGGATAATACGATCATAATACTCATTAAAATTGCATATACATAGGGAGTAAATGTAAATGAAATAAATATATGGAATGTATACGTTCATGCACATTCATATACATATATATACTAGTAGTATAATAAGATGACAGCGGCGAAATTACCCTTATTTATTGGGATCCTTAAATAAAATGGTCCCATTCCTATATAACTTTGGTTTCATCCAACAAGGTCCCCATTCCTTGTGCAGGTTTGGGATATATGTGATGGACACATTTTTAAACACTACTCCATCATTAATATTAGCTACTACTAATGCTTCTCTGTATTTTCATGTGCATATTTTTTTAAATAGAAATGTATATATATATATATATATATATACATATATGTCCCATACTCATCATTGGTATGTTACATTTTCATATACATATGTATACACCATCTATACATGAATGTATCTCTCAATCTGAATGTCTCAGGTTTGAGTCACTGGGAAATAGTAGCAACAATGTTCACCTTTAATTTATATAGATTCGCTATTAAAACAATTTTGTGGTCAAAATATTTGATGCTAATGTTGTCGTTATAAGACCGTCGTTAATTGACTCTAGTAGCAAAATAAGGATTTTGCTGCTAACTTCAATAGCAAAACAAGGATTTTGCCGCTAATTTTGTAAGCTTCAGTATATATTTGAGAAGAATTAGTCTCAAAATTTTGAATTATTATTGTAAAGTGATTTATTTAATCTTGAATATTAGATTTTCGTAGCAAAGTAATTTATTTAACCACGAAAAATTATTTTTGCCACTAAAATTTCACTCCTATTTCCCCATTATCTTGTAGTGAGTTACCCAACTTTATACATTTATTATAGAGTATGATGGTATGTACAAATTAGTGAATTAGAACAACATGGTTATGTTAGTATAGAATTATAGGATAGTGGGACTTGATTTGGATGATACAAGCTATAAATGGAGCGAACTAATTTTGTTGTCATGAAAGACGAGTTAGAGTGATACGACCTTAATTTTCGTGGGACGAGTTAGACGAGTTAAGTATAAGCAGTATGGACAAAAAAAGGTTAAAATGTCCAAACTAGACTATAACTGAACAAATAAGCTCATTGTGAATAAAAAAGAAAAATACCCCAAAAATTATAGTATATGCTCACGAATCATTTTATGTGAGACGGGTCAACTCACAATCCATCATTCACAACTCACATATAAATTTATGGAAATTGGTTGGATTAGTGGGTAAAAATAATTCGTCTCACGAAAATTATCAGTGAGACCGTCTCATGTAAGTTTTTTGTGCAAAATTAATTAACTAAATATGGAACTTTTGCACAAAACTATTACAATATATAACTTTTGCACAATCCCAATTATTACATCCATTATACATAAATTTTCAATAATCAATTTTATATATCTTGTAATTTGAGATTAGAGATGAAATTGTAAAAACTCACATGAGATCGTTTCACACGAGACTTTAAGTAAGACATGATTTTTTTATGATCTTACATGAAATCAATATTGATCATATCAAATGAGTTGACCTACCCTATTATCATATGAATTTTGTGATATATAAGGTCTCGCATTGAGACTTTGCAACTATAGTCTAGCTATATAGTACAAAATACCACCCGTTTGATATGCCTCCAAATAACTATTGTGTTACTTTCTCCATTTCACAACAATTGTTTTACAAAATAGAAATTAGTTTCAATATATCTGCTGTTTTTTAATTATCAAGAAGAATCGATTATTTTTCTTCCAAATTTTCTCTTGTCTTGTATTTTACACTAATATTAATTTATCGTAGTTGATCATAACTGGAACAGATCTATTTTTAATTAATACTCCAAAAAGGAAACATCGCAGATATTTTATACATAGTCATAATTATTAAATGATTTTATAGTATATATGTGTAAAACAAGAAAAAACATGAAGAAATAAATTGAATAGTTTATGGCAGGATGTTAGAAATTTAAATGAAGTAACCAATTATTTTAAGGAAAAGAATAAAAGTAGTTGATAGCCAGGTCTTGTAAATGGTATTACTAATATATAAGAATAAAGTGGAGGTTATTATGTGATCCATATCATGTTGAATAAGAAAGGGATACTGCACCATATATGCCTCTCCTCCTTGTTGCTATGTGTCCTAATTGTCTGCTCCACTTTTTGTTTAATCATCCCAATCATTATAATGCTCACTTCTTAATTTATCATGTTATAAATTTAATTAATCATTATGCACAATACACACATATATATGGGGAAATATTAACTTGGCCCTATTTATATGTTGACAAATTCCTAAAATGGTCCTTGAAGCTGTAGTTTTCAACTTTCGTCTGATTTTAATAAAAAAATTGACTTATGATCATAAATGTTGTTAATATTGCTCGTGTGACATTTTAAATTGAGGGTTTTGATTATATGATCAGATGAAATTGATCTATGTGATATTAAGCCGGCAACATTCCTAACTTAAAAGGCATAAGTCAGTTGTTACTCCATTTATATATTACCCTCCATAAACAAATCATCCACAATTTGGAGTTCAAATCTGCACCACCAACATTTATGTTTGCAATTATCGTTGGAAATAGAGTTATCTACCAAATAATAATAATAATAATAATAATAATAATAATAATAATAATAATAATAATAATAATAATAATAATAATAATAATAATAATAATAATAAATAATATAAAATTATTAAAAATATATTCAAAAAGTTGGATACCTAGTTACATACTAATCAATTCAATCCAATGTATAAGTATTCTTTGTTATCATTTAATAAATCGTATATTTTCAACTTAGAGCGTTAAATTGATGTTATTTTATGGGGGACAAAAACTCATGTGAGATGGTCTCACGGATAGTTTTCGTGAGACAGATCCTTATTATCTATGAATTGAATTCATATCCACAAATTTTCATATAAATTTCTAAGTGTGGTCTATGAGTTGACTTATCTAACGAAAAAAGATTTGTGAGACTGTCTCGCACAAGACCTACTCTTTTTTGGGTAGTTTTCTTTTTAGCTATCAGCTGCATAATACCAAAAATAAAAAGTTGTACACACCCTAAATATTGTGATTTGTAGCTTTGTATCTTTTGTTTTTAAATAATGAGATATGCCTAGTATGTTTTGAGGTGGGTAAGATTCCATAAATAAAAAAAATAAAAAATCAACATTAAATTAAAATTCAATTATTTTAGTTATTAATTTATTTTGGACAGTACTTTTATTATAACACATCTAACTAATTCATATCATTAAAGTTCAAACTGGTACATCTAATTTAAGTAAGTCGTACGATCTAATTTATATATATATATGTACACACCCTAAATATTGTGATTTGTATTTTTGTATCTTTTGTTTTTAAATAATGAGATATGCCTAGTATGTTTCGAGGTGGGTAAGATTCCATAAATAAAAAAAATAAAAAATCAACATTAAATTAAAATTCAATTATTTTAGTTATTAATTTATTTTGGACAGTACTTTTATTATAACACATCTAACTAATTCATATCATTAAAGTTCAAACTGGTACATCTAATATAAGTCGTTCTTATATATATATATGTATGTACACATCAATTCAAACCATCCAAATATGAGTTATTCCATCCTAGTTCATACTACAAATTCTAGAAAGACATAAATTATAGAAAATAAAATGGAGTAAAAGAAAAAAATATATATAAGTGGTGCCTGATGGTTAGAAGGAAAAAAATTCCACATCCAAAAGGGAAACTTTAGAAATTTTCATAATTTTTTACGTCAAAACAACTAATTTGTTTGACGTCAAACAGATTTTTTTTTTTTTTTTTAAATTTCCCACAAAAACTTGCGTGACATAATTTTACAAGGATCTTTGTGAGATGGATGTTTTTAATTCATGTCATAAGTCAAAATTCATTTCCACTAATTTTTATCTGAATTGTAAAGTGAGAGTTGTGGGTTGACCCGTCTCTCGGAACATATATGATCCGTGAGACACAGTGACGGACGTAGAATTTTTCTAAAGAGATGGCACAATTGAAAGTAATATACAAAAATTAAAACTTTCATACAAAATAATTTACAAGTGATTTCGAAATTTTAGTTTATACATTTCATTTGAAACAAAATAAATAAAATAAAAATAATGAATGTTCTTATTTACAATTGACCCCAACGGTTCACAATTTAAGATAAACCACCAAAATTCATTCATTCATTCATCACTCATTCGGTTGCAAAACTGTGTTTACACAATACTCACCACAAACGAGAAATTTATCTAAGTTATCTAGCAACTAATCAAAATTTTAACTAATGTCAAATTGAAAATGCCCAAATTGGCCAAATCAACAAAACAATTTAAAATTTTAACTTTTGGTTCATTATACATCACGTTTTTTTACTTCTTTACGTGGGAAACATCATCCATCAATAGTTGTTGATATAATTTAGTTTCAATAGAGTTTCGTCGTACCAATTATAAGTATATGAAAGGGAAGATTCGATTTGATGGAAAGAGTGGGCAGGAGTTGAAAAAAGTTAATTTGAAAATGAGAAAGAAAATACATTTTTTAAGAATTAAAATATTTTTTTAATAAAAAGCATCAAAAGTATATTTGGTATACTCTTAGAAAAAAAATAAGTGCCACTCCATTCCCAAGTGTGTGTCTGCTACTGGTGAGACGGTCTCACACTCATTCTTTTTTTGTTTCCTTTCCTTTTTATCGATATATAATGAAAAAACTGGTGTTCAAGTTGAGAATTTATTCACCCATTTATAATAATCGTAAACGAACCATCCATTAATTAAATGTAGAATTTTTATAAAATCATCTCAGAAATCTAATTGTATGAAATGTATGAAAACCCACACTATATTCATAAAACATATATATCAATCTCATGAGATATCTCTTTCAATTTATCTTGCATGAACTGTTGTTTTTAATTAAACAAAAAATGTTAATATTAAATTCACATTGTCCTACTTTATTTAGTTTGGTAATAATAATTTTATGCACGTAATGATAAGTATTTGGAATATTATGTTGGTATTGTGTGACACAAACGAGAATAATCAAGATGTAAATGTCTCAGTAAGGCAACATACATCCTAATTAATAATTAGGGTAGGACCTTAATATTTCAATTTTCCAGACATAACAATAATACAATATCATAATACGAGACATATTAATTCTTGCCTTAAAATTTAGCATAAAGGAATTGATGTGATAAGTCCTTCTCTCTATAAAAGAATTGCATGTTGGGATATTTAATTATTGCCTTATTCTACTATATGGAGTAGGAAAATCACCATTTTTAGATAATAAAAAACTATACAAATAGTTAATGTGAGCATGTCGAACCAGCAGCATCTAAAATTAAATTTGATCATTAAATTGAATAATGAAGAATTTATTATCATGTTGTTGCCCCACATTAGTAATTATGTAATGTGTGTGTATATATATACATACATATATTTATATTCATATACACAAAATAAATGTCGTTTTAGTATTTTGCACACAAATTAGGGAATGTGATAAAAAAAATCCAATCTACCCCTCTTTAAGTTTAATTAATGAGGGATTTTTATCTTTTTAACACATTTAATTTGAGACGAGTAAATATGGGCATATTTGGTATATTGAATGTAAATATGCTTTAGAATACGAAAATGATAATTATTTTGGGACAAATTCAGTTGCTAAAACGACATTTATTTTCGAATGGAGGTAGTATGTAGTGTTGATTTCATTTTTGGTCATGTCATAGAGGTGTTATTCGATTTCTATCATGTTATTTTCCCATTATTAATTTTAATATTCTACAATTGAGAAATGTGTCCAATTGCAATCCTTCCAAAATTTTCAATCACATTTTTTCGGCGAGTATCACACAATTGTTGTCCAGTTCCATTGTCGAAGAACCGTGATTACGACGGAAAAGGATAAAAATTAGACACACTTCTTAATTGTAGGACTAAAATTAATAATGGAAAAAGAGTAAGACACATGTGAGACCGTCTATCATTTCATGTGAGACGGATCAACCCATGACCCACACTCTACAATTCATATATAAATTTGTGGGTATGAGTTTGGTAATGTGTAAAAAGGATTCGTCTCACGGAAATAATCCGTGAGACCGTTTCACACAAATTTTTGTGAATGAAAAAATATAATAACCAAAATCAAACAATTATCTAAAAACAGGATCAAAAAAGAAACTAACACACACACATATATATATATATGCGTATGCCTCATATTAGATTGTCTTATAGATAATATTATATGAGACAAATCAACTTATAATTCATCTTCATAATTTTGTGGAAATGAGTTTGATAGATAGATAGATAAAAACAAATATGTTCTATATAAATTACACGTGACATCGTCTCTAATAAGTTTTTATATGCACGTGAGAATAATTGGACCATCTCGCCTTCACCTCCCAACTGCACAACAGTGCTTTGGATTTTTCAATCTTTATTATACCTCCATTTGAAAGCTACTCCGCCCTCTGTCACTAGCGAACAAAGTTTTTTTTTTTAGTTATTTATTTATTTTTTTCAAAATGATTTAGTCTTGATTTCATTAATTTGATATCAACTTTGAAATTGACATTTAGTATAGTGATTTTTTATTTTGTCTGGAAGAATCGGGAGTTTATTTTTATGAAAATTTTATAAAAGGATTTTTTTATTTTTTTTACCGACCACTTATTATAAAAAAATTAAATAGTGATGTTTATTTCAATATACTGCTACTGGTTATATATTACTCAATTTAGTTGAGGGTAAATTGATAATTTCCAATGCCTCTTATGTTTTCCTTATTAAACTTTTTTTGTTTTTGTTGGCTTTGTTATTCGGAATTTACAACTAACCTTACATGAATAACTAAAGAGTTAAAAGAGAGATACATTTGTAAACATTATTATTTTGAACGAATTAATTAAATATGTGAATGATATGTAGTTTAGTTTCTTTATGCAGTCTAGTTTCTGATAGAAGTCTTTTGCCACCTACTAATAAATGAAACCGTTATTAAAAACTAAGAGCCCCAATTCTTTATCATTAATAGTACTTCATCAAGTATTAAGTGCCTATTTAACAAAATAGTTTTTGATTAACTGTTAGGCGATAAATATGTAAAGGTTTATAGGCAATCTTGTAGATCAATTTAGGGTTACAAATTAACATGCTCGATAAGGGTTCGTTTGTATTTAATTTGTTTATTAAATGAATAATAAATTAAGTAGAAATTCATGTTTATTTTTTAAATGAACAAAAACATTGAGAAATCTGTTCACGAACATTAAATAAAATAATATGATCATTAATTAACACTTGAACAAATTCATACATACAAACATAATTTTAAACGAGTTTGAGCCAAACTTTAACAATCCAATAGGTAATTATAAATGAGCAACGAACAAGTCAAGCTCGATTAATCCAACTCATTTGCAGCCCCATGGCCATAGATCACCCAAGAACAAACCTATTACCCATGGGTTAAAGTTTGGTCGAATCATGGCAATTAATATGTGAAATTAATGGCCTAACCCTTCTATTAGATAATTAATATTCCGTTACCAACTTTTTAGTAGTGTGGACCAATCTGATCTCATATTACATTATATTATATATTCTATTACTTTTAATTCATTTAACATGACATGTAATGTTCATTTCAAAGTATCAATAAAAATATATTTAGAAAAAAATCTCATGAGATATATTGTGGAGTAATGCCTACTTGCACCTACCCTCAAGAATACAATCTTTTCGCCAACTCTATGATAGAGAAAAAAAAGATTAATATATAAAAATAATGGCAAAATATTTTATACAACTGGTGCATGGATCTAGGATCCGGGTCGACCCGCCCCACGCGCCTCTGACGTGCGTTTTTACGCGCCCCAACGGGCTCTCACGCGCCCCCACGCGCCTGGTGGGTGCGCTCAAACCTACCAAGATTCGCTCAGGCAGTCATACCCTCATGTTATGTTAGGGTTACCCTTATGTTATGTTAGGGTTACCCTCATGTTATGTTAGTGTTACCCGTGTTACCCTGGTGGGCGCTCAAACCCACCAAGATTCGCTCAGGCAGTCATACCCTCATGTTATGTTAGGGTTACCCTCATGTTATGTTAGTGTTACCTGTGTTACCCTCATGAGGGTAACACTAACATAACATGAGGGTAACCCTAACATAACATGAGGGTAACTCTAACATAACATGAGGGTATGATTAACATTTTAGTTCAGTGGTTTTAAACTAAGGTATGAAATCTGGATATGGGGTCACATTAACATAACGCGAAGGTAACCCTAACATAACGCGAAAGTAACCCTAACATAACGTGAGGGTAACGAGCAAAACACGCGAAATAAGTAAAGAGGCACAGGCTGGGCGGGCCAGCCCAGCCCGCGCGCGACCCGCGCGCGGCCCAGTTGCACGGATCACAGATCCGTGCAACTGGTGCATAGGAGACTAACTCAAAAATAATTATACATTTTAGGTCAAATTTTAAATATAACAATAACTTTTATTCGTATCAGTAAAGCACAACTTTGAAATTTTTATCAACTACACCATTGACCTTTTCTTTGTTTGAGATGAGATTATACAATATGTGGAGACCTGTCCTGAGGTTTGTATCCTATTGGCTCTCTCCCATAATTGTCTTTCACTTGGGCACATCTCTCAATTTACATTCCAACCGATTGAAGGGTCAACGATTGGATAAGGGGAGTATCTCATCTCTCCCTAATCCAAAGAATATATACAATATTGACTTTCATTTTATGATATCTTATTTACGATGCAATCAATATTATTGAATACATTTCTATGGACTCCAATTTGGCACCAAATTTGAAGCCCTAGTCTATGTAATGACATATAATACATCACTTGAATAAAAGCCCATCTCACTTACCCCCACAAACAAAGGCCCATGTAACCAAAGAAATCGAAATGGTCCAAACGGAGATAGGAGTAGGTTTATTTATTTTTTCTTTTTTTCATTTCTTTACATATAAAAATAGGATACTCTTTGGGCAATTAAGAAAATTCTTCTCCTTTTCTTTTAGTCTTAACCAAACCCAAATCCACACTAGCCCAAGAAACTATATTAAAACTTAAAACTTATGGATTATGGGCCCAAAATTTGTGGAATTTGAGCGGCCCGACCCATGGTGGGCCTTGAGCGGCCCGACCCATGGTGGGGGGCCCACCTCTCCCTTAATATTAAATTAATTTGTATGGTGTCCAACCTTTTTTTCTTTATGTCATTTTCAGAAATAAACCTCCTTTTCCTTTAATTTTCTTTTCTACTCATCTTTTTTCACCTATTTCTATTTCTTAGTCTAAACAGTTATTTATGCTAAAATGCATTTTGCATACATAAAAATCAGACACATAAAATTCTCTTTCTCAAATACTTCATCATATATTTTGAAATAATTATCGTACAAAATTTAAATAACATATTAGATACAATTGCAATTGAATTAAAACAATAAATTGATCTCAACTGTGAATTAGGAGAAAGGAAATGCATAATCTCAGATTTAGGTGAAGGGTAGAACTATATAGTGTTTATTTTTTTCAAGAAATCACATTTGAGTTCACGAATTTGATCTCCTACCAAGATCCATATTTCATCTCCTAACAAGAAACCATTTGTGACGTAATATAAGCCATCTAATACTTGATCTTAGACGTGCAAAAAGACGAAGCATTCTGAAAGGCAGTATAAACCGAAATGTCACACGTGCTATAAGTTGTCGCCTTGAGTTTGAAGAGATTCAGCACCTTGGCTTGGCCCTGGAAGGTGGTTGTCGCCGTGAAATTCAGGCAGCCGGCGATAAAGTCCGCCGGAAAACCTGGATTGGTAACCAAATAGTCGACGACGACGAGCACATCCGTGCTGATATCAACCTTGCCACGCGCCGGTATGGTGTTCTCCTTCAACGGTGCTTCGGCTGCGGGGGTGCCTCGGTAAGTTATATACGACGTCGTGTTATGATACTTGAAACTTCCATAGTTAGGATTGTCAACAGTGAATAATATGCCTAGTGTGATGTTGAGATGTAAGGGATTCAAGAGCAGATGGAAATGTTGCAAGGTGACTTGTTGAGTTGTTATTTTGGGCTGTTTGGGTTTCAGTATTGTGAAGTAGAGGATTAGTATTGTTGTTACAAGGATTATTATGAGAATGGCTGTTACAACCCCACATATTTTCAAGGCTTTTGGGACTTTCATAACTTTTGGGGCATTAGGAATTCGATCAAAGTATTTGTAAGTATTTGTCTGAATCTTGCATGGAGTGCTGCTTCTGCAAAGAGCCAAGATGGAGATGCTTTCAATGTTGTTGTCTATTTCATTACTGAGAAAACAACTCTTTTAAGTGTTGATTACAATGCAGGGACATGCTTTTGTTTGTTATATATGCCTAGACGGTTTAATTTTATATTGCCTTAAATCCCGTCTCATTGATGTCATGAAATTATTATATGAAATATGTAAAATTTCAAGAAAAGTTGAAAGAATTACAAGGAAAAAGAAACATGAGAAAGAACATGTAATTTAGTCCATTAGTGTACAATAAACCATGGTTAAGGAAAACATGGATAAGCTCAAATAAATAGTAAAACAAATGTGTTCCCTACCATATGTTCAAATCCCATATAATTTGCATCATCACAACTAACAACTTGTTCAAGTTTTTTACAAAGCCCTCCCTCAAGTTAGTTCTAAGGAAGGAGAAAACTGAAAAAAAAAAAAGGCAAAGGCAAAGAAGACAAAGAAAAGTCATCAGTTTCTCAAATGGCTGTAGTCTTCGATCTTTTGATAGACGCCCTCTTCGCATTAGTAGCCCGTTTAATGGCACACGCGATTCACCCAGCTAAACTATGGAAATATCCTACTACCTCTCCTCTATTCTCTTTGTAGCTTCTGCACATGATGATCCAAAGGAGTTTCATGAGCTCCAATAACCATGGATTATAACTTGCTTTCTTCAATTATATATGCTATTATGCAACTTCAATGTTGGTTGGATTTGCATTGTCCTCGACGAATTTGGCTTTCGATTTTGCTGCTGCTCTTGATGACCTTGAGGTGGAGCTGGAATTAGACTTTGGAGAGGAAGTTGACTTACTCTTCTTCCTTTTCTGCTTCTTCTTGATAGGAGGAAGTTCTGATTGGGGTATGTCTTTAAACATCTCTGATCCTGATTGTTGCCTCATTGAATCTCCAAAATCTGGTCCGAAAAATATAGATAAATGAATCAAACCAGTTATTTATGTCTAGAGAACAATCGAACAAACCCATCTTCAAGAGAGCACAAATCGGAATCTAATAACAATCAAATCTTCCATGTTTCTCTCTTTTTTGTTCACTGTGTACTTTTTCTCTCTTTTCAGGTGTTCTAGATACGACAACAGTTTTGAGGGTACTACTTCAGAAAAAAAGGGAAAAAAAAAAAAAAACCCACCAATCTTTTAACACCTCGTGACAAATGAGCCAAAATTTCCCCTGGTTTGAGGCAAAGAATCTTGTGAACTTTAATCTCTCCAAAACTATGTCCAAGTACGACAATATACACGACATATAACCATTTCTTTTCAGTCAAGATTGCAGCCCGTGACAAAGCCCTAGATTTGTCCGAATCGATATTACACACACGATATAGCAATTTATAGATTAAACGTCCCTTTCTTGAATTCTTGACGGGCCGTGTGCTAATGTTCAAGATTCTTCTACCAATAATAGTGTAATAATATTTGTATGTTGACCAGTTGAGATAACCAACAAGAAAAGAAGGCAAGGAGAAACAAACCTTGAGAGGACCATGGAGAAAGTGCAGAACCAGTATTACCGATTGAGGTTGCGGCAAAATCTGGGCCTGTCTTGAACTCATTCATCTGCATTTGAATCATCATTAAAATTGTCTAAATTGGATAAAATTGCAAATGAAAAGGAAAAATCAAACACATACCCAACTGGGAGCACTGCCAGAGTGGCCATCCCATCCAATATGAGCCACATGCTTAACATCTGTTGGATATCCAATCTCTATTTCACGTTCCTTCACAACTACAATGAATTATCAAATTTCTGCTTAGCCCACATCAAAAAGATAAAAGGGGGGAAAAAGGGAACAATAAATGATTGCAAATGAGGAGCATCTACCAAAGATTTGAGAAAGGGTGTATTTGAATCCTTTGTAGATCCCTTTCATTGTTGTCCCCATTCTTAAAGGGTGGCTCCAATTCAGCTGTTGCTCCTTTCTGGGATGTAATAATAATGCACAATGCAGAAGAAAGCACCACAAAATTGTTGAAACTATGTACCTTTGCCTATCACAAAAGCAAACCAATTGAAGGGATATTAATTGATAAACCTCTTTGGTGAATCTATTCTGGAAAAGCTAAAAGAAAAGAATTTCAGCATCAAAACAGATGATACATAACACAACAATGTGCGTGAAAGTGTTTGCATTTTGGGGAATTTGGATATGTAGTTCAAGAAAAGCATAAAGGCATGCAAGAATACCTTTTTAGTATGCCCAGAAACCCAAAAGCTAGAAAGAAGAAGAATAGTAATAAAAAATGAAAAGAAGAAAAAAGCAAAAACTACCTTTTTAGAGAAGAATTGAGAGGAAACAGGGGAAAAGTAGATTCAGTAGAGAAGCTTGTTTTTCCCTTCTCCCTGTTGCTATTCCCATGTATCTTCACACATTGTTGGTAAACATATGCTTTTATGAACATGCACGCTAACCCAATTCGATCCACCCCAGGTTTATCAATCAAAATATAATCAAGATTCCAAACATTAAAATCATCAACAGTTGTGTGCATGAAATTAGAGAATAAATAGATTGTGGGCTGCTCAAGATTTCAAGATTATAGGGTTGTAAGAGGGTTGGCTTTAGGGGGGTGGTTTTGAGGAGAGAGAAACAAGAATCAGAGAGACGGGAAGAGAAGAAGAAGAAGAAGAAGAAGAAGAAGAAGAAGGTAGAGAGAGAGAGAGAATTGGACAACCACTAAAATCTCCCCAAATAAGGGTGAGGGGATGGATTTGAAGGACAAGAGGAGAGAGGAAAAAAATATTTAAATATGTTGACACAATAATAATGGTATTATCAATTATAGTATTGATATTAATATTACGAGGCCTATAGTTACCAAACTGTTTTAAAAGTCAATTGATTTTGTAAATGTAATTAAGGAGTAGGGATATAATATATTTTTGTACAATAAATGAAATTAAAGGTAAGTGATGTGGTAGGGAGGATTTGGAGAATCGGTTGTAATGTCATTTTCTATTTTTTCTGTCTTAAGAATCTTAAGACAGGATTTTGGCTGTCATAAACGCGGGAAAATATCAAACCACCAATTATAATTAAAATATTAATATTATTAATAATAATAGAATATTACTAAAAGAAGTTTTGGAATTTAATACTTTCTGTTCTTATGAGGCATTCAAACAAACAAGTTTTCCAATCCATTAATGTAACTGGCTTTGAATGGAATTTTTCATGTAATAAATTATCCAATATTAAATTTTTGACATTTTTACATAAAAAAATTAAAATAAACAATCAAATGAATTCTATATTAGCTCTGTTGATATTTAGTAATTTCCCCATAAAGGTAATTGTTGGTCTAATGAAATTTACTGCAAATATGGTTGTGTTAAATGTCTAATTGAAACTAAAATTGATTTTTTTTTTTTCTTTTCAAAATCTGACTATACCACAAAACTTCACATGAAGAAAAATATACAAGAATATATTTTGCATCAAATATTAAAGTATTTATTTGTGAAAATTTTCCACAAATAAAAGTATACTCCCTCCGTCCCTGCTATCTTTGCCTACTTTCCGTTTTTTGTTGTCCCAACTAACTTTGCCAGCCCAAAAATGGCAACAAAAAAAGTTACGACCTTACCCCTCAATTTCTTTCATTTTACTTACTTTACACTCAAAAAGCACACATTATTACAAAACTGCCACTCAAAAACATTAAAATAACACATCACATCAAAGTCAACAGTTTTTTCTTAGGATTCGTGTCGGTCAAGGGTGGCAAAGATAAGGGGGACGGAGGTAGTATTACAGTAAAAAGAAATTCAATTTTAATACTTTTGAGATATAACCTAAATCCTTTCATTCAAAGAGGTTAATAGATAAATTAATGTTTTACTAATTTGTAGAATGGTTCTATAACATATGTTACAATCATGAACAAAATTCATAACTTCATGATTCTAAATATGAATATTTGTATCGGAAATCTACTGATCGAATAATAAATCCAACAAATTACAACAAAATTTGTTTTTATGTTTAGTTGTATTGGTAATTTTATTGTATTATTGATATATATGTTGTTGGTATGACATATATGGTTACATTTCTCTATTTTCATTTTTTTAATTGGCTATGAGCTCGTGTAGACTTTGGTGAACTCTTTAACTTATTCAGAAAAACATCGTTTATAAGATCAAATTGAAAGATGGATCAACTTAATAATTATATTATAGTCCATCCGTTATGATCTGTTTCATAGACATATAATATGTCATATATTGATATTATGATATTTTGAATTCATTGATATAAGTTCCGAAGCAACCATACTAACCAATCTCTATCAGTGTTTGGCTTCCAGCTTTAATAGAGAATGTCAAAATGACGTGACTAATTTAGTGACCACATGAAATCGGTTAACTTATAAAAAGAAAAATTATTATCAAAATCAATTGACTAGATTTAAATTGATTTTTCTACTTAATTAATGAGGTGATGATCGTCAGGTCAATTGTTGAAAATAAAAGAGTTAGGTACCATCCAAATTTCCCCCCATTTGTCTAGGAGAAAATGCCAAGAATTTATTATTATGATTATAATTATAATTATGATTATTAATTCCCCAGAAAACTAGGAGAAAATATCCAAAACGCACTTTAAACCTCCTTTCTTCCAATGCAATAAGTTGAGAAAATAGAAAGAAATAATTAAATAATTTTAACCGAATTATGTGGGAGTTATATACTTACATATACTTACATATGAGAAATATCCGATGAATTTCAACAATTTCATATTTACAATTTGTTTTACAATCTATGAAATAATTAATAAATATATACAAAAAAAAAATAGAGATTAGAAGCAGCAAGACATATATATATATATATATATATATATCCCAACTGTCAGAAAATAACAGGATATGCCACTGGCAGTGCCTTTCCAATGCTCATCCATTCTCCACAAAATCATCATTTATTTAAAAATAATACCAATATTTATTTGAATAAAAAGAAATTGGTTCCATGCTCACATCATTCCCTGCTTCTATTACCACACAATAAAATAATTGCCAGTTGTGCACATTCTGTCACATATATTTATAATCTGAAAATTATGATTGTTGCAACCACGTTTTGGTGCTTGGAGTGAATCTGCCTAATTCAATTGTTGCTCATTCCAGACAGCTGATGCGTATCTTTGATTATTCTGAGGATGATGCATATCAGAATTTTTAGTGCTTCCTCTCTTCTTTTAGAATGTTTTGATTCACTTTTTGGATTTGATTTTTTTTTTTCTAATTGCAAATCTTTTTATAAATGGAAAGTAGGTGGTGTGTGTGCCCAATTTTCAAATTTCTGACTTCAGTTCCACCCCATTCTGATTTTAAGAAGCAAATAGTAATACTTTTTTTATAAAAAGTAGGTAGTATTAACGTGTTTGTGAAAGAGTCATGTTTTTAGAAAAATATTTACCGTTCAATTTTAAAATGATCACCTTTTATTGTTAATGTTGGTGAATGTTTCAAAAGAAGAATCATGGCGGCGAGGTTGAAGGCCAGTATCCATGAACACGATAACCTGTTTTCCAATTGTTCAAGAAAATCACCTTCTTCACCGCCCAGTATGAAACAATCACAGCAAAAATCATCAGCACTCTCTGCAATGCCACGTTTTTAAGTCTCACCGCCACGTGGCATACAAATGCCAGCAACAGCCCGGCCATGGTGTACAGAGAGCCAATGGCGAAACCCTCCACCCCCAACTGCACCCCCCTCCCCTTGTACAAGTATACCACTCTCTCTGGATCCTGCCGGTCCGCCATTAGCATCGGCGTTTTCTTAATTATGGTGAACATCGTCCCTGAAATACTGAACAAGTAAACGAATAGTGCCCCGGCCATCCATGTGCCCTTCTTCTGCAACATGGGAACCAACTTCTTGATGAGGAACGGAGTTGAAATCAGTGCAACGGCGACCGTTATGATGGCCTGTTGTTTTGAGATCGGAGGCGGGCGATTGATGGGGCCGACGGAGAGCTTGGTTTTGGATGCGATGAATTCGGCCATGGAGTCGGCTAGTTTGGGGTAACCTGAGGCGTCCATTTTGATGGAATCGGTTTTAGGATCAATGGCGGAGGGTGGGATTAGGCGGATGTGGGGGAGAGAGTTGACGCCAAAGAGGGCGAAAGTGGCCTGGGATTCTTCCACTTCAACTTCGAAGAAGAAGAGCGTGGAATTTTCGTTCGGGTTGTTGGATACAAAAGAGGAGGAGACCAGGGAATATTCCGATTTGATCATGGAGAGCGGAAAATGGGGCTTGGAATGGAACTTCTGTGCGTCGAAGAAGACGAGGAAGTGGAAGGGTCGGGGAGTGGGGAGAGAGAGGATGCGGCCGATGAGGGCGTCGGAAAGGCGGATGACGCCTGTCGGAGATTGGGACTGGAGGCTGGAGAGTTCCGAGATGATGGAGTCTGATGAGAGAGAGACGGTGAAGAGAGAGAGAAGGCAGAGTATGACGAGAACGGAGGCAGTAGGCTCCGGTGAGAGAGCCATGGCTGGTTGGTAGTTTGCTAATCTGTTGTGATTTTGATTTAATTCATAATTTAGACACATAAATAAGTTTGAAGAACTAACTACTTCAGGTGTTGATCCTTTGTTCTCTGTTTCTGTTACCAAAGATTTCTATCGACTACATTAATTTCCTTTACAAGTTCACACAGTCTACGGTTTTAATTGTGGATATTTAATATCACAATCAATTGAGAATTTATTAGTCACAGAAATGAGATTTAACAGATTGTGAAGCTCTAAACACTCCTTAAGATTCATTCAATGCACCTAACTGAGATCAAAAGGCAATCGAGTGATATAATTTGAAACTCATGAATCTTATGAAGAATCAGCAGTGAAACATCATATGAAACCAGAAATTAACCTCTTATATGTTGTTTTATCAGGTTTGAGACCCAATTCCAACATCTCATCATGCAATTTCATGGCTTTTCTCAATTCCTTTTCATGACACAGACCTCTGATCATGAGTTGGAAACTTTCACTCTTCACTATTCTGCATGCTTTCATATAATCAAACACCTTCATCGTTTCGTCAAATCTCTTTTCTTTCAACAATGCAGTAAGAAGTATATCATACGCACATGTGTCCAAAACACCCTTCAATTCCTCCAATTTACTATGGAGATTGATTGCTTTGTCACTTTGTCCACCAAAACAGTAATGTCTCATGAATGAGCCACAGCATAAAGAATCAAGCAACCATCCTTGATTCTGAATCGAGTCCAAGAGTTCCTCTGCTTCACTCCATTCATCATCTGCACACAGTTTACTGACATACTTAGAAAGATCTTCGACTCGAGAAACAAAACCCCTTCTTATTATATCAAGCAACAAGTTGCTGATTTCCTGAGACGGATCCTCTTTGCAAAGAGCAATTACAAACTCATTGCAACAACCTTCACTTACTAATATATTCTTCTCCTGCATGATCAAATACAACTTAAATGCATCCTTAAGTCTACCTTCCTCACATAACAATGCCCTTAACATACACTCATATGTAGCATGTTTTAGCTCAATGTTATCCTCAGAAGCCCTCTTGAAAAACAGATCCATAGCATATGTCCTTCCCATATCACAAAGTCCCTTAATAATCAAATCATAAGCACGAGGGTTCATGATATATCTCTTCTCTACCATATTCGATACTATACTTTCAGTCAGTTCTCTATTTTGATATCTACAAGCCCCATCTAGCATTGCACTGTAAGTGCTAAAGCTTGGCTTAATTCCTTTACTGCACAATTCATTCAGATAATCAAAAGCAGCATCAAAATCTCCTCTTTTGCTATAACCAGCAATCATTATATCGAATATCTCAGGAGTATATACTCCCATGTCTAAAATCCTGGACACTCTTTCAAATTTCCCATCTTTATGTAAAATCTTGGCAATCACAGACCATGTAAAGTTATTCCCTAAAATCCCATTTCTAAGAATTGAAGCATAAAAACACCAGGCTAATCTAGGCTCATTCTTATCAGCCAACAAATTCAGCAATGAGTTACAAGTATCTACACTTAACCTAACCCTATACTGTTTAGCCATCTGATAAAACTCAAGACTTCGAAGATACAATTGTTTATTGCAATAACATTCAATAACGGAGTTCAAAATCGGGGATATACTCTGAGAGTCTGCGCTTCTTCGCGGTTGCAATAAGGAAACAATCTTGGCCGGCGGGTGATCTTGAACAATCGAATTCAATAGCGGGTGTCCGAGGTTAGACAGTTCGGACCCGAATAGAATCCGGATCACCTCGCACCGGACCCCAAAATCGGGCTTAAAATCAAGATTTTTCTGGGCCCAATTGAAGAAATCGAAACAGATTTTCGGGTGATTTTGGATTCTGTGCAAGATTTGGCAAAACAGGGACGGAGTGAAAATGGAGGTAAGCTTGAGGGGCTTGAGGAGTGGAGCCCAGAATTTGGAGTGTCTTTGTAAAAGAACTGTGGATGCTTGGGAAACTAGTTGGCTCTGCTTGATTCGAATCCTCCAGTTGGGATTAGGGTTTACTCTTGAATTTGTGGAGATTTTGGGTGCACTCGCTTTTTCTGACTGTCGATTTCTAAGCATTTTTGCAGCTGCGGAGTCTTGAAGAATGGGATAAACAGGGGAGGAGACGAAAAGGGTAAAACGATTTCAAATTAAAAATAGTATAATTGCATAAAATACCCTTGCACTTTGCTGAATATGCAAAAAAGTCCCACGTATAACGTATTATAGAAACTGACCTGGAAAACCCCATGTCCCAAAGTTTTCCCAAGTGTCTCTCCTTGCACACTAGAAATGAGATCGATTAACTTTCCTTGTGGGATTCCGTGGATTTTTCTATCATTTATTTTGCATACAGTAATTTACTTTTCTATTATAAAAGTGAAAAAAATAAAATTTTCCATCATAGTTCAGAAAATTGGGCAAATTTGTCCCAAAGTATAATTATGATAAAAGTTGAAATGGTCAGATTTTTATCCATATGTCTGTGTAATGTACATAAATCATATTTCTCAATAAACATAGAGGTTTACAAGATGAATATTGCGTGATATGAAGAAAAATCATATAATGTAATTTCTAAATGAATTATATCATGTAATCCTTCTACAAAACACGGAGGTATACATGATATGATTCATAAGGGTTATATGATCGATGTGAAGAAAGGAAGCATGTACGCTTTAGTGGATCATATTGAACAACCCTATGAAAAACAAAGAAGCTATACATTCATAAGGAATTGCACAATAATGATCATATCATATAACGATATGGAAAAAAAATCACAGGCAACAGCTTGTTCAAATGTACTTCCCACAGTCATTACTACTAAAAAGTTTTTTTCCCCCAAAATTGTGGTAAAACAATTATATTAGACTATCTCCAACAGTGTATATGATTTTATTGTTAATCTTACACTATTTTTATGTAATAACTGTCAATGATTTCCGACAGTCTTCATTATTCTCTCAGACAAGAATATTCCTTATAATTAATTTTTTAACATGAAAATAAAAAAATAAAAAAAAAAGAAACTAACTTGGGCGCAGGCGTTGACGTGTGGAAAGTTGGCGCAAAACATACGGTTGAGATGAGTTGGCGCAGAAGTCTAAGTCATTGTTGGAGATTCAGAACACACGCGCTATCAAATTGTGATGGTGCACTATTGAAGATGCTCTTAGGTGTATAATGTGGTAAATAAATAGGTTAGTTTTATATGAATTATTTTATACCGCTTTCACCTAAAAAATCTAGACAAAAACTTATATACCCTGGGGCACATAGTGGCACGGATTTATGTGTTATATACATGTTCTTCAGGTGTTATATATATACTCTATAGGTGTTATGGTTTTTGGTGTTATAAATATACTCTACAGGTATCATATGTATATAAGAGTATACATATGATACCTGAAGAGTATATACATGATACCTGTAAAGTATATATTTAACACCATATAATGATTAATTTGGAGACACCATGCTCCTGATACATACAAGTGTCACTCAAAAATCTATCGTTAATAAAAATTAAACGAGATTTTACCATCAATGTTGTTAGCAATATTTTATACTCCAATATAGTCGTGTCTTAATTTGTAAGATGTAAATAATTAAATCTTTCGTGTCTGTTTTAAATATGACTGTTAACTTTTGCTCTTCTCTTTAAATATCTCAGTATGTGAATGAGATTAAGTTAATTTTGCAAGTCATAATCATGAAATTGTGACATATTGAAAATATTTTGGTTTTGTTCTTGATCATTGTCATTCTCATTGCTTATTATTTTGGATTTTCCTCTATATAAAATAGAATATAAGGTAGGTGCAAAACCAATCATAAAACTACAAGAAAGGACCACCCTGCAGGTGCTCGGCCTATGGATTTTTTGTTCCGTGGAATTAAACAAAGAAACAAAAGATGGAAAAATGTAGAGATGTTAAAAGTTTAATAGAGAGATAATTGGGATAAGAAATGGGAGGCTGATATTGAAGAAAAATCATGAAGAGTAAAAGCCACGAAGATGGCGTGGTCAAGCAAAATCAATACAGCAACCGGTTCCACATGATTTGTAGCAGCCTTAAACATTGTCACTTATTTCACTGTTTATTTCTAATGATCGATCCCATTTTTTTATGCAGCTACGGTCTCATCGGAATCAGCTGAGGCCAGAATGAATTCGGGCTCACCGATTTTCACTTCATCTAAAGCGTTGGGCTGCCCCAAAGCCCGCAATGCCAAATGTGCCGCTTTCTGGCCCGAAATCATCATCGCCCCGAATGTTGGCCCCTGTTAACACACAAATTTAGTTCAAGATTTTGAAACTTAATCTAGGGAAATTGAAATTTTGAACAAAATCAGGCGTGATTGATTACCATTCTTGGTGATCCATCGATTTCCGCAACTTCCATGCCTGTAACAATCATTCCAGGCACGATCTCCCTGGTGAGCTTAACGATGGCGTCCTCGGCGGCGTTCATGTCCAAGGCCTTCATTCCGGGCACGCTGTCGATCATTCCTATGCTCCTCAGCCGCTTCACTCCGGTGGCGCCGAAGGGCCCGTCGTGGCCGCAGGAGCTGACCACCACCTTGGCCTCCATGACGTTGGGGTCCATGCAGGACTGTGTGTCGTGGTTCATGGAAACCAAAGCCCAGTTGGTGACCACGCCGGCGACTCTGCCGCTTTTAACGATCAAGTCCTCGGCGGCGACGGCGTTGAAGAGCTTCACGTTAGGCTTGGCCAGGAGCTTGCTCATGATGGTGGAGGTGAACAGGGCGGCGTGCTTGATGACCACGTAGTCCTCCTGCTCGTCGTACTCGATCTCCAGCTCGTCCAGGAACTTGTGGGCCGGTTTCCGGACAACCATGGCGGAGAAGAGCTGGCCGCCCAGCCACGCGCCGCCGCCGGGGCTCACGGACTGCTCGATGATGGCGATGTTGATGTCGGGGTTCTTGCTGAGCTCGTAGGCGCAGGAGAGCCCGGCGGAGCCGGCGCCGACGACGACGACGTCGGTGTCGGCGTAGGTGATCATGTCCATCATGTAGCGTCTGGTCATTTCACGGGACACGATGGACTCTTTGATGGGTGCGAATTTGAAGTCGTCGAGGTTGTAGCCAGGGGTGGCGGACATGGTGATGGCGGCGTTGGGGGTGGTGGATTTGATGGGCTGGGCGGCGCGTGTGGATAAGGGGGAGCCATGGAAGGAGGATTTGTTGTCGAAGAATTGGGTTTTGGAGAGGGAAGAGGTGAGGGTTGTGGCCATGGCTGCCATTGATGAAAAAGAATTTAAGGATTAATTTAGGAGATAAGAAAACAAAGAGTAGTAATAATTGAGTGGGGATGGTTGTTGTTGATCATGTGTATATTTATATACAAGAAAAAAGAAGGTTGCTCAAAATATCTGAGGAGAAAAGATCTGAGAATGTGGGGTTTAAAGTGAGTAAGATAGAATTTGAACGATTCACAATGCTTCTGCTTCTCTTTCTTCAGACCCAGATCCCTATCAATTATCATCTTATCTATTACTCCCTCCGTCCCGGTTAAGTATGCCGCGTTTGACCGGCACGAATACTAAGAAAAAACTGTTGACTTTGATGTGATGTGTTATTTTAATGTTTTTGAGTGGCAATTTTGTAATTAATGTGTGCTTTTTGAGTGTAGAGTAGTATATTGTTGACTTTTTTTGTTGCCATTTTTGGGCTGGCAAACTTAAGTGGGACGTCCAAAAACGGAAAGTAGGCATACTTAACCGGGACGGAGGGAGTATCTTTTTTTCCAAATAAGTATCGTTTTAGTTAGTAAAATTTAATGAGCTAGTGTTATTTTCAAATTTTAAGATTTACATAAATATCTATGTTTACTTCTACTACATTTAGTACAAAATGATCATGATAAATAAAAAACTTTCAAATTGATTATCATTAAATAAGAGTATATTCGTATTTTTATCAACTTCCTTAATCATATGAAAACCTCTAAAACAACACTTATTTTAGGATGAAGGTTATAATAATTTTAGAATATTAACTTATAATATCGTTTCACGAACTTAGATTCGTGAGATGACTTAATTCACAATCATCATTTATCATGAATTGAATGTTGAGACATAAATTGTTTTTAGACAGATAACTGTGGCCCTGAGGTAGTAATAATTTCAGATATAAACGTATATTGAATTTAGTTATGAATTGTGTACTTCATTTAATTGTGACCGTGAACAAACACATTAAATATATGTGTCAATATTATCTTTCAAATCAATCTACATCACAACTATTGCTATATATACATGTCATCTAAATTTGTTTAGTGGAACAATTTCCACCACATAAGCAAAAAAGATCTAAAATCTCTTCTGTACTAGAATATTCTTATTTCTACTATTTTTGACGTAAAAATGATCATAGTATGATATTTTCATATGTATGTATTATGTGGTATTGAACAAAAAAAATAGAAAACTAAAATTGAAGTGAATCAACAAAGTAAACTGTCGCGTTTTCGTTTACTATCAAAACTGTTTCCCAAAGTATTCTAACAAAGTCTTACTAAAATTCAAAGGACCATGTAGACTTTTAACTCTATTTGAAACAATCTGTTAAATGTCGCTGTCAATTTAGGTTTATTATTTATATTCCAAAATTATTTTGATGTTAATACTAGTTTCGATATCACTCAATCACACTTTAATTAATGTCTAAACGTACATACAACTTAAAATTATAAGTGAAAGGGAGGAACACAAAATTGAAAGAGAGATTTACAAAATAGATGATGCTGAAAAGAGGGTTTCTCAATATTAGTGTTGATGAAAACATAATTTATAACAATCTAAGTCCTATTAATTGTCAGCTGTTTTCTTTTTGCAATTTCAGTTCCTAGCTAATTATCGTGTCTTAGTTTGATAATCTTTTTCTGGAAAAGTTCACGTGCATCAGGCTCTCCTTATTTTGGGAGTTGTATTTTTTTGGTCATGAGTTGCTTATATAATGATATGGACATATATGAGGCCACTTCATCCATATCAAATATATAACTTTTTGTTTGGAGTTGAATAGTATGTGTGTGTGAGTGAGAATGTAATTATAAATGGCAATCTGCATTCTAACCAACTCTTGTGATGAAATAATTTATTTTTGTTACCTTTTTATACTCTTGTAATATGTTGGTAAGATATATATGAGGTGGTACAATTCCTATTATGGATGTTAGGTCGTGAATTTCTAGTTAGTTTTTCATATTTTAGTTACATATAATTTCTTCAATTAAAATAAAAATTAAGTTGGTATTTCAAATTTTAGCTTTGAGAAAAGAGAAACGGCATAGATAAAATCCCACAACACACACATATATATATATTCAGCTTTAGTATAAATTATTTTTTCCTGAAATAAGAACATTGAAATATAATCTGTAAATTGTTATTATAGTGATAAATCATAATTACAAACTAATCTTCTGAAGTAAAATGTTAAAATGCTCACGGTGAACAAATCTTAATATATTCACTTCTGACATGTAATCATCTCATTCTCTTATTATATGGAAATCGAAATAAATTGATATCTTATATTTTTGACATGTCTGCGGTGGACGCATATTAATATTCCCACGGTTGGTAGGGTAACAAGATTGAATTAATGAAAATAGAAAAATTAAAGTAGGTTTTCCAAATTTTAGCTTTACGAAAAATTAAAAAGATAATTATTAATCATGGAAGAAGATAGAAAAATTGAAGTAGGTTTTTCAGAATATCGTTTTAAGAAAACTAAAATGGTCATCAATAAAAACAGAAAAATTAAAGTTGGATTTCCTGATTCCAGTTTTGAGAAAACTGAAAAGTGAGGATTTATAGAAAGTGATTGATGTAAATTCATAAATTAAAATAGAAAATTAATGGAGTTGGTTTTCAAAACTTTAGTTTTGAGTCTTTTGACAAAATTAAGAAAAATCAAAGTTGGTTTTCAAGATTTTTAGTTTTTAGAATAGTGAGAAGTGAAATGGATAAATGGTGGTTACTGGTTAGTATATAACGTTGGTTTTCCAAATTAAATTTTTGGCATTTGAGAATAGTGAGGTAAGAAATACCATCTCTAATTATACGGACAAATCATGATAATATATTTTTTTCAGTAAAATATACTCAGATGAAAATAGAAAAACTAAGTAGGTTTTCCAAATTATAGTATTGAGAAAGGTTAAATAGATAAATAGTCATGGAAGAAAATAGGAAATTAAAGCAGGTTTTTCAGATCACAGTTTTCTGTCCCTTTTGAGAAAAGTAAAATGGATAGATAGATAGTCACAGATGAATACAGAAAAATTAAAGTTGAAGTTTCTAGCAAAGTGAAGTAAGAGCATGGGCATTGGTTAACAAAATTTTTGTTAAGAGGGTGGGACCCACATGACACCACATCAATTTAAAAATAAACACTTTTTAAAAATATATATCTACATTACTTAACAAAAAAATACAATCATTATATATGGGTCCCATCATCAACTAACTTTTTTCTTAATATATATCAAATAAAATCATTTTGTAATTATAATTTTTTTAATTATATCAATAATATTAAACCTAAATCTATTTTAATCAATTAAATAATTATTGTAAATATAAATATATATATATATATTTACATTAGTCTCAATTCGTATATAACATGAAATTTAAGGGAAAATTTGAATTTATCAATTCATGTAATAATAATAATACGTTGAAATACATTTGAAATATAAATGTAAAATTAATATTTAATTGTCCCCAAATCGTCTCCATATGTGTTTTACTAAATCCGCTCGAAGTTGGTGATGTATTTGATTATCACATAACTCGGAATTCCTTTGAAGATACTCTTGAAATTTTTCGTATGATCCATGTACTGGTTGTGTAGGCTCATCACGTTCGTCGTTGTACTAATTCGTGATTAATTCTCCCTCGTCTTCAACAATCATGTTGTGCAAAATAATACATATTAACATTATATATCTCAATCTTTTCTTATACCAGAAACGAGTTGGTCCTCTGATGATTGCCCATCGTGCTTGTAAAGTGACAAGGATGTGGATTATTTTTACCATATTGGTAGGTATGAGCATGTGTTTACCACATTTTTTGCTTGATTTGAAAGGAATTTGATAGATTTTAGCCCAAAATGAAAGTCCAGTGGAATTTAATGTCAAGTTGAAGTCGAGATAGGAAGTCGATAACGAGTAGTTATGGAAGAAAATTTATATCTCGATCTTAAGAAGTCCAAATTCAAGGATTTTTGTCTTGTTGGAAAGCTAAGAGAGAGTTATACAACTTTCATGTTGGCCGTTTCAAACCCCGTTTTGACTAGAACTCTACACCAAACCTAATTTCATGACATTTTATGCATCCCATTTTTGTCTTTACAAATCTAAATCAAGGACATTAGATTTAATAAATAATATATACATCATTTGAAACATCATTACAAACTTGCAGATACACTAGGAATTTAAAATGATAATTTGAAACTACATTAATCTAGTCTACTTATTTTGAGCATTCCATTTTTCCATAATCATTTTACAGTATTGGTGGTGCATCTTTAATTGAAATTCATTCATATTGGAAGTGTCTTTGTGCATTAGCTCATACTCCTTGGAAAGACATTCGATTTTGTGTTTCAATCTCCGCTCTTCTTATATCCTGGAAGAAAAATCATATCTCAATCTCTAAAAGTCCAAATTCAAAGATTCTTGTCTTTTTGGAAAGCTAAGATGAAGTTCTACAACTTTCATGTTGAAAGTTTTTTTCAATTCGGCCTCCACTAAAGCAGAATATTACAAGAAGGTGAAAGTCGTGCAAGAATGTCCTAATTTTCGTCTTGAGATGATTCCAGTAAATTAGGTATAACTTGGTGTAGAAAACTCACATTGGGTTGATATTAGTGTCATTGGATAGCTAAATTCAAGGGCTACAACTTTTATGAAGACGCCAAAGTCCAATTCGACTTTTAAACGGGTCAAAAAGTGTCTGGAAGTCATAATCCGGGTGAGGTCGATATGGGCCGGGTCATCCGGATCTGGGAGGGTCGTGTTTCGTTTGGTCGTTTCAGACTCCGTTTCAACTAGAACTCTACTCCAAACCTAATTGTGAGATATAAATTGGGATTTTGTGGCTCAAAACAAAAGAGAGACACGAAGAGACACAAGGATTCATCCACATCCAAATACACAAACCACATCTTGATATTTTCTTGTTTGATATTTTCTTTCTGTTTATTTATTTATAGACATAGGTTAATTAGGTTCAATTCTCTCAATTCAATTCGGTCACTAGATAAAATTAGGTAATCTAATTACGTACTTAACATCGTTCTAATTCACTAGTCTCTGTGGGATCGAAATTAAATTAGAAATAAAATCAAAACAATACAAATCAAGTCAAAAAGAAAAATAAACATATGCATGCATGTTGAAACAAACAATAAATATCATTTGGTGAAACATTAAAAATACTATTAAAATACCACATAATACAAATTATACTAACTCTTCCTATCTCCTTAAATTTTTGTTCATACTATGAACAAAAATGAAATTTGTTCATACCTTTGATCAAAAATGAATTTTGTTCAATCAACTATAACAAAAAATACAAATTTATTATTATAATAATCAACTTTTCTCTCTTTCTCTCTCCTCAATAATTGTTTATTATTACTTTTTCAGAACATGGCTCACACCTTTATAACCCCAATAAAAACACACACATATTAACTCCTTACATTACTTAACAAAATTTTGTTTTTATTAATCACAAATTTTTGTTAAGCAATGCTCATGGATGAAAACAGAAAAAATAAAATTGGTTTTCCAAATTAAAAAGTTTTCAGAATGGTGAATAGGTGAGATGGATGGATAGTGATTGCCTGATTGGTGAGAAATCATAGATGAAATTTCAAAATATAAATTTGGTTTTCCAATTTTTTTTTTCTTTCCAAAAGGTGAAATTAATAGATGAAAATAGAAAATATAAAGTTGGTTTCCCAAATGAAAATATTATTTGAGAAAAGTGAAATAAAATTGATAGATTAGTTATTTGTGAAAACTTAAAGTAAAAATTAAAAATTGAAAATATTAAGTTGGTTTCCCAGATTAAACATTTTTTTAGAAAAGTGAAATTGATAGATAGTGATTGGTGAAAATCTAAAATAAAAATAAAAAAAGAAATTGTAAAGTTGGTGACAAAATATATATATATATATATATATATATATATATTTGAGAAATTGGAATTGATAGATAGTGATTGGTGAAATTTTAAAATAAAAAATAGAATATTAGTTTTGTAAATTAAAATATATGACAGCTGTGGGATTTGAACCCACGCCCTTTCGGACCAGAGCCTAAATCTGGCGCCTTAGACCACTCGGCCAAACTGTCAGATATTATTTGTAGGGTGATTTAGTAAATTATATCTGATACAAATTACTTGGTGATTTGCCGACAAACTTTAGCACGTGATTTTTGGCTGTAGGCCATGTGAATTTGTCACCTTATGAAAATTAATCATCAATACACTTTTACAGGTAATTACAATTAAGTCGCCACTATTAAACTAGTTGTATTATTTTTTTGTGCCCATTATACGGAAATAAACTTATACTTCTTACATAGATCCTCAATCATTTCCTTATGGACACTCAAAACGTAAGTTTTTGAAAGATATATGAAAGTCTTTAATGTTTTACTATATTTCAATTCAATCTTCTTTTCCATCTATATATATCACATAAATAAAATATTAATAGTGCAGATAAATAGTATTTTTATGCGACCAAACCATTGATGTTGGAAACATTATCAGCTTCAATCTACTTTTTAAAATTTACTTTCATTATAGAAGCTTTTTGAATCAGTAGTCTGACTTCATAAAATGCAGAGGACTTCATAATTTTGACGTTTATAACAACAAAATAAATAATAATAAAAATTTTAAAATAGTTCAACATCAATAATCAAATAAAATCACTTGATCAAACAAAATATAAATATAACACCATCAAATCAATTCATCATAAATATAAACCCTTGTAACATCATCATCATAATCATTAATTCATGCACAACCAAAATCTTGGGTTCATGATTGTAACTCATAAGTCCACTTTTTATACTAAACAATATTTTGATATTTCAAAAGTTATACTAGGCATATATACATGATTTAATTTTAAAAACTCAAACAAGATATGCAAATAATTTAAAAATTATAAATGTAGAGACATGGTAGCCTTTTATCTTTTTGGTTAGTGTGAGTGGCAATGGCATGTTTGGTCATACCAACACTTTTACGCCATACTAATTGTTACAAAGTCAATAAATAAAGAGGTAAGTCAAAATATTACTATATTCAATAATTGAAGACCATTTCTTGAGCACAAATTTAACTTCACAGCAATTAAAGTGAAATTTAAACTACCAATGTAGATCTATTGTGTCTCCCTCTCACCAATTCCAGTTGTCAAGTCCAACATCTTTTCGATTATTCTAACACCAATCAAATGCCATCACGTTCTTTCATGCAACATGTTTGTTGGCCCCATCATCGATCATACATTTTTATTCTCCACTCCCAATATTTTATTTTCTTCTTACACAGTAGTAATAATACCCAACTCTATTCTTTTCTTGCAAATTCTGTTCACCTTCATATATAGTAGTATAAAACACAAATTGTATTCAAATACAGTAAATAGTAGCAGAAGAGTTTCCAAATTATTGATGCACAGACATAAAAGAGTGTAGGGCCAGATAGGCAAAATCAATAGTTTAATCTCCAGTAGTATGATTAAACATTCAAAAATAGTAATGGAAAGAAGTGCATAAAAGCATCCCCTGTTTCGAAGACACAAGTGGTGTAAGAATGGAGAGAAGAAGGGATGCAGTTTTATCCAGCTCCATTATCTTCTCCACGTTTCTGCTAGCTGCGCTGACTCCATTATCAGGGGCAGAAGTGAAGGGCTCATTCGATGACAACTTCAGCAAAACCTGCCCGGACACCCATTTCAAGACTTCTGAAGACGGGCAGATCTGGCACCTCTCCCTCGACAAAGAAGCTGGTACCTTAACCTTCCACGATATACTCATCTCACCTCATCTTCACTAACCTTTCACTTTGACACCATCGGTTTTATTACAGGTTGTGGGTTCGTGACGAAGCAGAGTTACAGATTCGGGTGGTTTAGCATGAAGCTTAAACTCGTCGGAGGAGATTCTGCTGGAGTCGTGACAGCTTTCTATGTAAGCCCCGAATCTATTCCCTGTTTGGAAATGGAGATTTATGTGTGTACTGAAACCCCTGATTGATTGCAGATGTGTACGGATTTCGATGCAGGGATACACAGAGACGAGGTGGACATCGAGTTCTTGGGCAACAGAACCGGGCAGCCTTATATTCTTCAGACCAATGTGTACAAGAACGGAACTGGGAATCGTGAAATGAGGCACGTGCTATGGTTCGATCCCACTGAGGATTTCCACACTTACTCCATTCTCTGGAACAGCCATCAGCTAGTGTAAGTTTTCCAGCTCATCATCCATTCCATTGGGATTAATTTTTATTGGTTGCAAAGCAAAAGATCTGATCTTGGCTGCAAAACAGGTTCTTCGTGGATAAGGTCCCGATCAGGGTGTTCAAGAACGCAAACTATACCAACAGTTTC
This sequence comes from Scutellaria baicalensis, assembly GCA_005771605.1. Taxonomy (NCBI): domain Eukaryota; kingdom Viridiplantae; phylum Streptophyta; class Magnoliopsida; order Lamiales; family Lamiaceae; genus Scutellaria; species Scutellaria baicalensis. The sequence goes on along the minus strand of CM016723.1, from coordinate 14,474,009 downwards.
TTCCCTAATGAGAAGCCAATGTACCTGTTTTCGAGCATTTGGAACGCCGATGATTGGGCGACGAGAGGAGGGCTAGAGAAGACGGATTGGAAGAAGTCGCCATTCGTGTCGAGTTACACCGATTTTAATGTGGAAGGGTGCGAATGGAAGGACCCTTATCCGGCATGTGTGTCGACCACGACGGAGAACTGGTGGGATCAATACGATGCATGGCATTTATCTGATGAACAGAAGTTGGATTATACATGGGTGGAGAGGAATCTCGTGATCTATGATTATTGCAAGGACACCGACAGGTTTCCTAAGTTGCCTGAGGAGTGTTGGCTAAGTCCACTGGCTTAATTAGCCTTGTCTTATGACAATTTTTGGTTGTTGGAACTGTATTCTTATCTGTATTGATGCATTGTTTGATTATTTATTGAGGTTGTCTATATATTTCATTTGATGAAGAAGTTCATCATGTACCTTTGGTTATTTGCATAAGACTCCAGATTGGTTTGTAGTGTGTACGCACAATGTTCCCAAGCATCTCATGTGGGACATTTTGCAGCGTATTACATTGAGACTTGAGAGGGTGTTGTTTATATATAAAAGATAATCTACAATGTCCTAATATGAATAAGAAGTTATATATGTTTTAAAGAACTGTTGTTTATTTATTTTCTATAAGATCATTGTCCTTTAAGGTCAATTCATCACATACATGCAAAACTCTCAAACAACACTAGTATTCGCATTCTAACGGGGAAATACACATGGCATTGTAGATTATATTGCATGAGACATGAAGCTTGATTGGAACTAAAACTAAGAAGCACTAAATACATAAAAGTATAGCTAGGTTCGAAGAAAAAAAGGGACGGCAAGAAGTTGAGAGCCAGCAGTAAATGAATGGAGTGCAAAATGAGCTCCATTTAACAACTGCATGGTGATGTACAACATTCAGACAAACAGCAAGTACCAGTTCACAAAGCAGCAGCCAATCATAGGTATTCACTGCTGCTTTTGCAACTACTCAGAAACCATGAATCTTGATGTGTTCTTTCTTCACTATGCCTGCCTGAGATATGCAACAATGAAGAAAACACTTCAATTTAGTGATAAGTGCAAGAGAAAAGTGCTCGTTTTGAGCACATACCTGAACAAGGAAGGTGGAAACATTCTTCCGTTGATCACCTTGGAGTTGTATGACCTATGGTGATTGCAACATGTGAGTAAAGGATAATGTATTGAAGCAAGAAATTAAGACGAATATAACACGAGAAAGAAGTGAATGAAGTAGAAATGAGACCTGGCCCAGCTCAGGGTCCTGAACTACAGTACCATTGCAGCAAAACTCCTTCTTAAGGTCCTTGAGGATTTTATTATAGCTGAACTCCTTCTTCAAGCCCTGGACAGTTGTCAGACTCTTCCTACCATTACGTTGCTGCACTCGTATATGCACATATTCTTTTGACCCCGCGCTTGAGTCCTCAGCTTTTGCATCCGCAAAAGGATCTACCAACACAACAAATATTCATGAATTTCAAGAAAAATCCAGCATCATATATATTGCTCAAATTCTATTGACTTACCGTAGGAGCTAGGAACTTGGATTTCAAAATCAGACATGAAACTTGGTGTAATATTATTGAGTTCACAGAATCCAACACTGCAGAGTAACACACAAAGTTGAAATTTAATTACACATGACAACAATTTAGGCATATTCCATTCATTACTTGTGGAATAACTGAATACGTCTAAATGAACAAAAAAAGTAAGACATGCTTGGGCTCTTATACATGCAGAAACTTATACTTGCAAATGATTTATTAGGGTTATCGATTATTAGAGAACTCAAATCAATACAAACTACGCATATCCTGTATTCAAATCGCGGTGATGATGGCAATCCAAAGTTAGAGCCTTCAGCCTAAAAAATGACATTATCATCCAAACATACCCAGAAACCTAAAAACGATCCACTACCATCTCCCTATATGGACAAACTATTTTTTATCATCATAAACTACTTGCAGAATTAATCATAATGCCTGTGTTTACGAAGAATAATTCCAAGGCAATTTCATAAGCAAAAAAATGAATAATATGTATATCTCAATAGTGCCCTTGTTGGTGGTTTCGGAAATTCATCTGTTCTTAAAAAAAAAAGGCATCACAATGATATCGTCTCATACATACATACATACATACATATTCTCCTTTCAATGGAAGTGCCATAATGGATTGATTTGTAAAGATTAAAACACAAGGATTAAAGAAACACAAATCAAGAATATTATGCGATTGAATGAAATATTACATGCAATCAAGGATATCAATGATGCAAGAAAAGGAAAGGAAAAAAGAGGTGGGAGAGTTACCTGATGAGATATGAAAATGGTAATTATTGTAATAGGGAAAATAGAAGGTGGAAAATATATATAAAGAGAGAAATTTGTTTGGAATTAGTGATTAAAGATGAAAGAAGGGATGCTCCTCTCAATATAAAGGCAAATGGAACCATACATCTTTTCCTTCCAATATGGGATATAGTACTGATTCTTAAAATAAATTGTTATTGTATCTGGAACTGGAACTGGAACTGGAACATCATAATATAATATTCTGTTATTCCTTCTTTTTTAATTAAAATAAAATGTTATTCCTTTAATATTTGGAACATATATAAATCTCTCCAAAAAATAACTTCCTACTAATATATGTTATGATTCTCATCTTTTTCCAAATGTTCAAATATTCACTCCTGCCCTCTTTGATGTCACTTATGCAAACAATTTTGGTTTTATTGGATCAGATCAAAATAAGATTAATTTTCAAAGTTCGAGCATAGTTTTAAGTCCGCAATATTATTTTTGCTCTAAAATAACTGTAGCTTTAGAAAACATAATTTGTTTAATTTATCTACAGCTTCTTTTATTATAAAACAAAAAAAGTTAATAATTTTCTAAATCACGATCCTAATTTGTAATAAAAATTTATTTTCGTGAAATAGGAACACATTTAATATTCATGAATGACTCAGCAGAGAAAATAGGGGAATTTTATACACACCCCAAACATTTCTAAACACACCCCATCTACACACACATTCATTTTTTTATTATTTTAATGTTCATGTCTATTGTTGGGGTGTGTTTAGTATTTTTGGGGTGTGTATAGAATTCCCCGAGAAAATATGACTTCGGAGTTGCTACAGTGACACATAGCCCTCATTCTTAACATGTGAATTGTGAGACTGATAATATCACGAGTTCAACTTTAATAATATATTACAATTTCTAACGAAACTTATCCAGAATCTGAGGTATTGTTTTGTATTTGATAATAACAGTAGACGGATCTGCATATTCGAATAAATTAATTTCAATTTCCATGTCTTGGGTTTTTATTGGTGTCCAAAAATCTGCAGTTCCTTTGAAGATTTACAGATCGTAATGCTAAAAATATTTGCAGTTTCATTGAAGATTTACAGACTGTAATACTGAAATTGAATGGGAAATAATAATAAAATGGTAGACAATTTTTTTTAAAACTATATAAATGATAAATAGTTTTTGGTATTTTTGAAAGTATAGTCGATTAATATTTCTTTTTTCCACAATAAGAATACAACGTATACATAATTATAGTTTTTGAATTTCGCATATACACAGTTATATACATAAATATTAGATATAAACATTGGGTATATTCCACCTCTTGTAGGTAGCAAACCCAGAATTATTCAAAAGAATTACCAGAAGATGAGGGAAAAAAATTATGATCATTTATAAATATATCTTCAAGACAGTTTTAGGAAATGGAGACAGAATTTACAAACTTTTACCATACCAAGTGAAATTACCTAATCGGGTCGGGTCGGGTCCAAATCTACTTATCTTCATATCAGGTAAATCAGAAATCTTGAGTGGAATAGAGCTTAACCTGCCTGGGCCAAACTTGGCCATATACATCTTTCTCCGTATACCGACGATCCCATGACCAGGGTACATCTGCAAGCATACGGTTTTCAACTCTTAAGACGAATATGAAATAGCTTATTAGACATATTGGAGAAAAAGACAGTACAAACCTCCAGCAGAGTATGGTCTTGGAGGAAGTTCATAAGGCACTGGCAATTGTATAACTTCTTCATTCTCGTCTTCTTTCCAAGCTAACGTGACCAGTTTCGTTCTCTTCACTTCAGAGCTAACCGTAGATATGAATTTATCCTGGAACTCAGAATGATCAGCTTTTTTTCGACCAAGGCTCCTCAGAGCACGAGTATCATGCTTAAAAAAAATAAGATTCAGATGTACTACCACTGAAATAGGCCCATCATCTGTGCAAGAGAAGCTGGAATCATGTTTTCTGGAGACAGGCAAAAACAGCACTCCCAGCTAATATTATGTCAACAAAATAATAGTTCAGCACCACATATTTAGCTTTTCAATTATTTGAATTTTGAACAATCTTCCATGTGGAATATAATACCTCATACGAACGGATCATCAACTGGGAACTGTTTTTCTGAAGAGCTCCCCAGGCAGCTTTGCTGAGGTTTGATGAAGTAAGCAGTAGCCATCTGTTCCAACAAAACAAAAGCTAAGTTTTCCATAGTTGAGTGCAAGATGATGCAGCATTATAATAACAGGGTTCAATATGTGGACTCTTACGCGAGATTTTGCCCATTATAACGTGCAAAGGTCTTTATATGAGGCATTGCACGACTGGACAATTCAAAGAATAGAGTGAAAATTCAAAGAGAAATTGGAAACTACATCCATTCAATTACCCTAGGTGAGTATAATAAAGTTGCATATCCATCTATACCAGCGACCTGTGTGGCTTGCCTTCCACTTAGCCCAATATTTCTTTAGGAACTCTTTCTCCACATTCTTTAGAGGGCTTGGAACGGCATTCCCAGCGGCATAACCCTTTAGAATCAAAACATATATAGTAACCATTGTTAATAACAAAAGGTGCAAAAGCAGTGACTTTTTAAAGTAGATCTTCAGATCCCCAAGTGAAGTGTAAAGCTCATTTGCAAGTAACTGAAGGTACCATCTAATCATCAGTTAGGTCCAACAAAGATGGGTGGTAGTGCTCTAATTCCTAAAATTACTCCATCCCAAGAGAGAGAGAGAGAGCGGGAGAGAGAGCGGGAGGGGGGAAGGGTATAAACTTGTGCAGCAGAATGGCTTTAACGTTTACCCACTTTCTTTCACCAAATTCAACACCGAGACATTGTATTGCAGGTAGCATTTGCTTGTATTACCTCTATGGAACATCTGACATCTTCCACAGATGGCCATATTATCAAGGGCTTCCCCAGACCCAACGGCTTCTTGTCGTCTGTCATTCCCGCTGACATTGAAGATGCTAGCTCGGTCATCCATTTCTCATCCAATGAACCTAATGAAGAAAACTGCAGTAGGGCAGAAATAAGAAGAAATCGCAAATGGAGGATCATGCATATAACCCAAAGGAGAGGAAACCAAAAAGACTCAAATCATTTTACAACTATTGTATCTTTACTCGCTGAGTAATTTACATTGAGAGAACTCAAATTAATACACATCATGGCACCCCATGAATTTGGGCTGAGTGGGAAGGGCCATCTGTCTCAGCATTATAAGTATTTTAGCCTTCTAACAAAATTACACCTCTTTATTTTTCATTGACATGCACTACCATCCAATCTCGAGTCATTTCATTGACTGAGACTCCAATCACCAAGCAGACTATTCTTAACATCTCTGTTACTAAGACACATCGGAAAAAACATAATCATCCTCTTCTGACCCAGCCACGAAAAATCCAAACTGTTGTCTAGCAGCCACTTGAGGGTTCATTAGACAAATATTATAGGTTACATATATTAAAAATGATGCAGTACATGCAAAAAATCTCATATTATCTGCAAAATTAAATATAAAGATTGTAATTTGCAGTCATATTAGTATCCAGGACATGCAAGATGAATAGATCATTACCTGGTAAATAAGATTGGATTTCTCAAACTGCTTCTCAAAGGTACACTCCTGCAGAACAGTTCGTAACTTCATATGTCCCCATTTCTTTAAACTGGAGCCAGAATGATACCCAGGAACTGATGCAATGAGCCTAACCTGGGAAGTTAACTTACTCTTAGAGTCTTATAATCATCACGCTATATAGCTCAATCGATATCAAAACTCTTCACCCATTAAAATAAAAAATAAAAAAAGACCAAAAAAAGGAATGGATATTAAGTCGTTTCAGAGACTCCTCACTCATCATGTACCAATACATAAGCTTAATTAGGAATAATGCATCAAATTGAATATCAGGCATTAAAGAATGATTTTGAGGACATCATAAGATGTTATTTATTCACTTTAGATTGAATATTATCACAACTACACATTCCATAACTCAATTCAATGCTTCAATAAGAAACTTTGGCCCTAGCAAATCATTATTAGACAAAATGAAACCCTCATCCAGAAAGTGCACATCCATCACTTTAGAGATTCAAAAATACAAAATACACAATCAATTGCAATCTAAGAATCCAACCAACAGCATACAACCTTCTTCTTCAATTTTTTTAATTTATTCAGGTACCATGTAATAAATTACAGACTCACTTCAAATTTAGCATACTTCGGAGTATCATGATTCTGGAAAATAGAACAGAAGTGCACATTCAAAATCATATAAAAAACTATCAATCTCTACAGGCCTAAACCCAACCCTCCCTTCAATCTTTACCACTATAACGTGATAACAAGCAGAATCATTAATTACCATGGCAGAGCTATAATTAAATTTCTTGAAGAAAGAGGGATTTATATTGAAGCTGCCGATAGCTGGTAGGTTAGCATTGAATTCAGGCCACTGCAAGTAACAAAAATTAGAATGAGATTCCAACAATCAATAGGGGCATATATTCAAACAGAGTATTATTTGGCAAATCCAATCTTTTTCTGAGGAAAAAAATAAAAAAACCAGAGCAAACAGGTTGGTCCAAATACTTTGAAGATCATCCAATGGCTACGGAAAGTAGATAAAATTTCTCTATACAGGATGGCTACTGCAGTTAATAGAATATTTGGAAATCAAAGAAGTAGTATTACTTTCAAACTGGACTTTGCATCTAGATGACAAGAGTTGCCTTTATAATATCTTAAGCACATACATAATCGGCTCATTGCCACTTACACAAAAATGGTTACAACCTTTCAATTGACACATTCAAATGCTGATGATATTCAGTTGTTTTTTTTTTGGAGAAGTTAACTCGATCAGACTACAGGATCACTCAACATCAGAAATGTTTTTTGATGTGAATGCAGGAACTAGGAAACTAAAGCATGGCTAATAGTTGAAAATATAATACTGTAGCACACTATATACAATACTTATCTGAAGGATTTCAAAAATAGTTTCCACCAATAAAGAAGGCAGTGACTTAAAAATTGGTGTAAGATAACAGTACCTTTAGTGCACCCAGGTATTCGATCAGGTCATTTTCAAATCCACAACCATTACTTGAACTGTTTTGATCTTTCCATGGGAAATCTTGCATCCATAAACCCTGGGTTTTGTTGTTCCAGTCAACATATATCAAGTTTGCTGTATGTATGATAACTCGGACTCCTTGAGGATACACAAGGATCATGGCCTTTGAATGGTGTGTTCCATATGATATAGGCAATGGAGGCTTGTGTAGAATCCAGTTAGGAGGCTTGTTTCTCTAAGAAGAGTCAACAAATTAACTTGAATCACATACAAGAACCTTAAAAATCAAGATTTTATAACAATAGGCCAACCTTCATATACTCAAGGGTACCATCACCTTCTCCATGGACAACAAGGACATGAGGGACTTTCTTCAGCATCGGACACTCTACATGAAAGGTAAATGAGCTAATCAGGGGAAGGAGGAAATGGATGCTTACAACACAGTCAAAAATGTAAAGAAGGGCACTGGTAAAGTCCCCTAATCGATAAATTCGAGTTACAGTTTCATGGTCTGAAAGATTGCACAATGCATAGTGGACCTGAAACTAAAGTTAGAATCCATATTAGTATTGCTAGCATCATAAATAGCATTAAATACATCAACCTTGAAAAGTGTGGTATAATCAAGCACACACATTTACATCAGATAGATAAGATTATCAGGGGGGAGAAAAAGAAGATGATGAAGAAGAAGACCAAAAATATAATGATATGATTATACTAAGCTCATATACAAACTGTATTATTTCTTTTACTTCTTATCTAATGCTATATATCACTACTTGTTTGAAGGCATGTTCACTTCAGCTATCTAAATACAATAACGGGATGTCTGAAGATCACACATGAGATGATGAGAAAAATGAAACATCAACAATCATATTAAAGGCCTATGAAAGAAAACCCACCAGATAGTAGCCAATCAACATCGACCATGTAATTTGATAGGACAGCAAAGAGCACATTCCCCTACAAAAGAAAAACTTTAGTATGCATTAAGATAGTGATAAAAACAGGACAGTCCCAAAGTCCAGAAAACCCAAGCTTCATGGACTGGTGTTTAATAAATGTATCCAATCATAAATCTTTATCCAAAATATATACTAACTAGAAACATCTTCATTACCATGCTTAGAAGGTGTAAAAGTCTTACCTGAATCACATCATTGATGGAAACAGAATTAGTATTTGCCCATCCTGGCAATTCTTTCACTCGCAATAGTCTAAAAGTCGAAGGTAAATTGTTCTTAGAAATTCGAAAATTCCTTATACCCTCAGAGGAAGTGTTAACCGCTTGATCATTATAGTGCACCACATCCTGAAGATTAAGACAATATAGTTGGAGAAAACTACTATAAATGAGGGTAATTTAATGAAAACCCAAAAACAAAGGCGGGACATTGAAAATTCTAATAACTTCTTGCTCTCGGACCTTTTGCATTCTCTTCCTACTATGAGCAGAGTCTTCGCTGATACTACTTTCTTCATTCAAAGACCTTTTCTCTCCTGTAGCCTTTGGAACAGTTTCCTTCGTGTTATTACAAATGGATACATACTTGAAAAAGTAATGCCCAGGTATCAACTCTAAAACATCACCAGTTCGGATTTTCCACTTTTCTCCAGATAAAAGCTTCTTTCTTTGACCTTTGGATCTCAACACAACGGGGTTTGATCCTTTCTACATTGAACTCATAAGATTAAACATTCAGATCAAAAGAAAGAAAAGATTAACAACTCATTCACGCTCAATAAAGCATAGCATACATATAGGTACCCAAGAAAATGCAAAAAAGGAAAACTTCAAGAAACAGTTCAAGAATTTTTCAGAATAAGTTCCTAGTACTTCAAGAATCGGCAGTTGTAAATTGTTAGAGCATTAAACAATCCTAGAACACATAACCTAGGGAATGGCCAGTCAATAAACATAAAGAAAAGAGAAACAACACACAAGATTGATAGAACAAGAAAGATCGTACAACGATAATATCAGCAGAGCCATCAGCAAATGCATTAACGGCGAGATGTCTCCTGCTGAGGCGCTTATCGGTGGCGGGAATGCGATCGCGGCCAACGTAAGTAAGGCCTTCCGAGAGTGGGATTTTGGGAATGGGAGAGTTGTCTTCTTCCTCCAAATTAACATTCAAAGGCATCAAGAACCCAATCTTGGCACCAGAAAAAGAAGTAAATAATCAAGAGTGTGTGAAATAAGTAAGAAAAAGATATAGAAAAGGAAGAAAGAACAGGGGCATGTACCCGTGACGCGGCGGCCATAGTTGATTCCGGAGTTAAGGTTCATGCAGATGAAGTAAAAGGAAATTAGGAGAAATGGAAATTGGGGTCTGGGGTTTATGACGCCGCTCACACCGCAGTATTTTATTTCCAGGTTTTTTACTTAATAATACATTAATTTTAGAATGTGAATGTGATGCATATAAAATAAAATAAAAAACATGTAACCGATATAAAATGTCGTGTAAGAATTATGTGAGATGGTATCACTAATTTATTATGTGAGATGGTCAATCCATAACCTATACCTACAAATTTATAAAAGAATGTGAAACAATTGATAAAATTCATGAATAATAAGGACCGTCTTACATGAGTTTTCGTATAAAATATAGACTCATAAAAGATGTAGAGGTTGAGAAATAACAAAAGCATATTTGTTTATATTTTGGGGGAAAGGACTTGAAATGAAAATACAAGCAAAGCCTTGAGTAGCAACCCGTTGGTGAGGATATAATAACATTTTCACATGATTTTATTTATAGAACCCAGAAAGAAAGAAAGCAAAGCAGAACTCTATAGGCTAAAAATCCAAATTCATCATCTTTCATGTGGTAATTCAAGAACCAACATAAATCATTACATCACAGTTGAGACCCCTAAAACATCTTCCCAATTATAACAGATCCCTGGTTTGGTCCAGGCAAGAGGCAGAATTACAACACTCTGAGTAACTATAATTATGAGATCCACGCCATAGTGTGTATCATGCAAAGAACATTGCAGTCTATTGATTGCTAGGCTGGAAAAGAAATCCAGCCACATGTTCAGTATACAAGGATGATTAGGTAATTCTCATCTATCAAAACATTCTATCAAAATTCTCTCAACATATCAGAATTAATGGAACACATTGGTTCCATAATTGCATCACATCCTGCATTTAGGTTTGCTTGAGTGTATATAAGATCATCTATCTTCGGCGCTTTGATTCTTTACGCATATCAGCTAGGTAGTTCTCTAAGTTTGGTTTTTCCCATAGACGTCTATGAACAAGATCATCCTTCGTTGATTCATCCATGTATGTCCAGGAATCAAAAGGTATCCCCAGAGATCTTCTTGTAAGATGGGAGGCATCTTGCCAAGAATACGGTGCGTGTTTCACCTGATACCGCCAAATCCAACACCCATACCATAATAATAGCTGCAGATGAAACAATCAGTAGGGATCAGAAAACTTTATAATAGTGAAGAAAAGTTGCCCAGTTGGGGCTTTTTTCTGTGTGTTTGGGTTTGGGTGGGGGCATGTAAAGCTAATGGTTTTCTGTATGACTCATCTTCTGAGAATAGGGGAAGAATGCCTATACTAACCTTTGTCACAGTGTAAGGAAGCAAAATAACACGAATACCAACAAGTTCCCAAACAGATGGTTTTTCAGCTCCTTTTATTTGCAGTTCAAGTTCCTTGCTAAGATCATCCTCCATTTTCCTACAAGAGAAACAGAAATCAAGTTAACTTGGAATGGCTTCGGCCCTATTACTCGTAGAGGCTATAGATATAACATCAGAGAAAATGTAGACAATAATGCAGTTAGAGGCCAAAGAAAGAAAACACAAAGGACATGAATATAATGCACTATTAAAGTAGAATCAATGAACAACCATATTTGATGAATCTTACTTGTTTATTTGTTTGTGACCCTTCTTCTTACTTGTCACTGCCCCAGTGCGTTCCAGTTCCAATGCTTTTAGCTTATTTTTAAAAGCTGGAGTTTTCTTCACCATATCAACTGCCTGAAATGAGAGAACCATGTCGGATCAGCGACAGAGAATGAATGAGTAAATCAGGAACTAAAGCTTCTTTCCAGTAAATTTGACAATAGTAAAAAGTGTTTACGTAAAGTAATACGACACCTCCAGTACCTGATTATACCTTGTCCATTGGTTCAGATACTGAAATCCTGAAAGCACCAAAAGAAGACCCACAAGGACAGCACGAGTGTCCTAGTATAAGGAAACAGTTAAGTATCCAATGCACTTAATATAGGTTCAAATTTCAAAATATTGTGCTGATCCGAAATAAGAGGATTAAAAGAAATAGTAGCCACAGAATGATAAATGTCTTACTGTCTTATGGCCGTAATAAGCATGGTAGTACCGCGCTGTGTTGTAGAATACCTAAGGTATAGAACTCATGAAATCATCTGCATAATTGTAACTAAAAAGAAAAAATAAAAAGGAAAAGATTGATTTCTCTTATTGGAAATTTTTTATAGGACATCATGACAGGATATATTTTGAAGACAATTTCCGCATCAAATACAGAGTATTAAGAGTTTGAATGCTCCAGTGAGTATATTGAGGCAAAACTAACAATGTTCTAAAAAGCACCAAGTGGGTTAGCATACTGGGCCTTGTGCCTAGTTGGGCCTACATGGGGTTGTGCAGGCCAATTTGGAAAAGTGCAGGATCAGCCATGAGACAGCTGACATCTGGGTGGGTTTGGGCCTTTTTGAACGCTGACGACTATGGATGCAGAAATCAAAATTATGGCTATATAAAGCAAGGTATTGATATAAAGCAAATACACTAAGAGAAAGGGGATATAAGAACGCATTTTTGCCAACTGACTGGATGCCTAATGATCAAATATTGCACTAAAGCTCAACCAAATAAACAGGCAACAAAATAAAAAATTGGTGTTCCCATAATAGAGCAATAACCCAAAGAGAGGAATACTTGACATGCATAACCAACTCCAATAACATGGAATATAATGACAAAATGAATTTCCTTGGCTAAGAATTCCTCCGCATATATGCTGAACTAGAATGTTGTTGCTTCCATGGGATTTCACACCCCTTTTATCTTATTAAGTATAAATGAGCAAAGTGCCAAGTATTTTCTCTTATTAGGCTGGCCTTTTACACAAATGACAAGTCAATCTTTCAATGAATATGGATAGCCCCACTCAAAAAATATTAAAAAACAATTGTGGCTTCACAGAATCACATGGAAGGTACAAACCTCTTCAGGATGTAAAATTGCATAGTCATACTGCTCCCTTGTGGCTTCATCTTTCAAAATCTGGAAAGTTAACTCAAGTCAGTCCATGGCAGTGAAATAACTTTCTACCAACTTGAACAATAGACTGGTACAGCTGGAAGATTACAAGACAATACATGTTTTACATTTTCAGAGAACCTTCACATGTGAGCCAATTGATATCAAACAAAAAAAAAAAAAAAAACGATAAGCATGTCAATTAGTTAATCTCAGACAAGTGCATCATCATCTAACCTACATAGATGCAATTTGTCTCAAATAAAATGAGTTATTCTCTCAATTTGATGGGTGAAAATAATTCATGTTCGTGAGAAATGCACACACGTATGGTTACACTAACACTGATATCATATGTCAAGAAACAAATATATGCATAGATATTAGGATGAAATTGTACAATTGTTTGAGTAAGATGACAGTAATTGAGAATAATCAAACGGAGAAAAATAGACTCACAAGAGAATTTCCATGCTTTGAACAATAACAAGGCTATGCCCATGGGCAAAGGGAGGGAAACATTTACATTTAAACAAAGAGGTTTCAAGTTTACAAAAATCAGAGAATACGTTCTTCAATTAAACACGACACCCTTTAAGAGTCAATATTGATGTTCAAATTGATGGCCAATTTGATCTGAAAACAGAGGAGAAAAGGCTTTGTATTTATAGGTACAAGGAAAGCTTAGGTTGATGGAAAACCCATGCAAAATAAAAAATGCTCAAAAGGTACAAAACCAAGGTTCATTTCTTGAAATCCTCAAGTACAAAGCCTGCAAATGCAATGTTTCTAATGTGACTAATTTCCACCTTTCAACCAAGCATGATAAATGTTTGGTACTTCTGAGGGAACGGCTACATGTAGATTAGTGGTTTCTTCCTCTTGCCTTGAGCAAACTTATATTTAATTATCATCCACGCAACTGATACATGGCTGCTAATATATCCATGCATTTCATTTTGCATCCCAAGAACTTCCCCCACAATTCAACACACCTCTAAGAGAGTTCTACCCATCAACTTGAGTGGACCAATTCCAATATCAATTTAAAGACTATTTGTGGGGAAACAATTCGAGTGATATTATAGAGGTTTAGAGATTACGACTTGGGAAACACTAGGGAGTGTTATGTTTAATTAGAGAGCACGTTCTCTAAACTCATGACTGTTAATTTTGTCATAAGAGGAACCTCCTAGCCCATAGGCTTGTATGAGCCAAAATACATGAAACTCGTGTTTCTTTCTTCTCCATTCACTTAATTGTTCATTTTCGTTTTTACTAAACAAATGTACAGCATGATCATCTGTCAGATGAACAGTAAATATACACATTTTGTCAAACAAGTGTACGATGTAATCAAATTGAAACTTAAGAACTGTACAACTTGTAAACAAATGTCCGTTGGTACTAATCAAACTCAAAGTTTGATAATTTTGTCAGCTTAACAATAGATATATAGAGTTAGCCAAACAAATGTGCAATTGAATTAAACAAATCTTCTGAGTCCTGAAAAATCAGTGAACATACCTCATAAGCATTCGCGATTTTCACAAAAAACTTCCTCGATTCTGGATCGGGATTTTTATCCGGATGACTACATTACAATTGAAAAAAGAAGAAACAAGAAATACAGATTAAGGATTAAAGTTGGCGCACAAAACCCTAGATCAATTCGGAACAAAACACGACTTACTATTTAAGAGACAGCTTATAGTATGCTTTCTTGATCTCGGAGGAATTGGCACTTTGAGTGACCCTGCACATTGACAATCAAAATTGAAGAAAAAAGAAAGAAACGGATGAACTGGAGATGAGGGAAGTGTAGAGAGGGAGTCGGGAGCAAGGTTTAGGTACCCTAAAAGATCGTAACAATCATCCTCGTCGCAGTAGATCGAGAGGGAGGGCTGAATTAGGAGCGAGACCACGATAATTAATGTGGGGAGGCTCCAGCGGATCGAAGCTAACGGCTCCATAAGCCGTTTTTACTTTGCAACGAGAGCTGGGATTTTGAGATTCGTCTTTTCTCGGCGCAAAGACACCTTACTGCAATCACACTATTAACCTCCCTAAATCTAATTACCCCAACTTTACATGGACTTGGCTTAACAAAAATTTGTTGTCGTGAATTGTAGTCGTCATTTAATAATAATTTAATAATGAGAAAACATTAATTTTAATCCGTTAAATACATTATTCTTTAATTTTGATCCATCAAGCGAATCAATTTTAGTACAGTACCTTTAATTTTTGTCCAATTTAAGATTTTTGTCGGAGGCTGACGTGGCCACCGGAATCTACTGACATGGATCGACCCTAATTCCCAATTTTTTAAAGTGACATGGACAAGCCAAGTGGCCGCCAAATCATTAATAAAATTAATTGAAAACTCAAAAAAAATCAAAATTAAAGGAAAAAAAAAGGGTCTTCCTCCCCAACCCCTCCCCTGCAACACCCTCTTGCCCCTCCGTTGCTCTCCCCTCGGCCAGACACACACACGACCTCCAACATCACTCCGCCAAACACGGTGGAGCCACCACACATGGCGGCGCCACCTCACGCGCAACACTCCAAATACACACACGCACATGCACACCTGCACGCTCCACTCTGCACGACGCCGCCACCATCGTTCTTCTCCTTCTTCACCGTCGGTGCTCTACCGCCGCCCAACTCCACCGTGTCCGGCAGCCTGAGCTCAGTCGAGAAATCAAAGGCGAGTCACAGCTGAACTCGAATGTCATGCCTTGACTCAAAGAGAAAAAATTGTAGGGGAGGGGGCTGGGAAGAAGACCCATTCCCGTTGGGTCTGGGGACTGATTTCCGGCGACGGCGGCGATAGTTCTTGGTCGTCTCCGAGTCGTCGCCGTCGGCTGATGGGGGACGGGCTGAGTGGTTGCAGGGGAGGGGGGCTGGGAAGAAGAAGACCCGTTTTCTTTTTTTTTCTTTTAATTTTCAATTAATTTTATTAATGACGTGGCTCATCTACGTCACTCCAAAAAATTGGGGATTAGGGTTCCGGTCCACGTTAGTAGATTCTGGTGGCTACGTCAACCTCCGGTGAAAATCGAACTTAAATTAAACAAAAATTGAAGTTACGGTACTAAAATTGGATTTGTGAAATTTGGTGGACCAAAATTGAAAAATGACATATTTAACGAACTAAAATTGATGTTTTCTCTATAATAATTATAGGAGTGGAAGGGAATCATTTTATTTTAGTACCCGTTTCATTTCAATCTTGAATCTCCACAACAAATTACATATATATAATTTTATTTTAATATACAACATACATTAAAGTTAGAGTAATGCTATCAAAAAAACATCAAAATATAAATGAAGATATTTGTTTATATATATATATATATACACACACACATTAGCATGAGTCCCGTGTATTACTTGGGTTACATAAATTAAATTTATTAAAATCAAATTTTTAAATATTTTTTATATTGAAAATTATATATATATCATTTTGTATGATATCTATCATCGAGTTGATATCAAATTAATGTCAAATTCATGTGTCACACGAATATTTTAATAGTACTAATTAAAAAATGAAAATTATTATTTATTTATCATTAATTCTTAATTTAATTAGTATGTAAATTAAAGTTAGATTTATGTAAAAATTTTAATTATCATTTTATGCAAATATAACAGTTAATTAACTTCAATTAAAATATTTTACTAAAAGTTTCATTGGCAACCATTATTATCAATATTTTGGTTTTCATTTATTAACTCATTTTAAATATTTTAATTATAATAAATTAGAATGTAAAGTGAATTAATTGAAATTGAAATTAAAATTAAATTAAAATTTTGAGTGAGAAATACGATTAATCAGATGACGACATGTGTCCCTCATAATTGATTATTCCTTCAGTATGAATACATAAAGATTTAAGTTTAATCGTGTAATTTTTTAATAATCATTTAATATAATTGCAAACATCAACTTAAATTAAAATATTCATAAGTTACAATTTTATTATCATCATAATTATTGACATTTTGTTATTCATTTATTATTATCTCATTAAATACTCTATTATAATAAATTATAAGTATTAAATTAATTAATTAAAAATGAAATTATAATTAAATTAAGAATAGGATTATAACCAATAGTAAGGATATATATATATATATATATATTATGTCTCTTCTGATGAATTAAATATGCATGGCAAAAAAAAAAAAAAAATCTAAGGCATTTAATTAGTCGCTGAAATAGCTACATAGTGAACAACTTGGAAAATACATAAAGCTGGAACGTACGGCGGCCAAATACGTGTTGGCCCATTATTTAATATATCAGTATCAAAACAAAAGGTATCAATTGTGTGGAAATATCTTCTGGGTCCTATTCATTTTGTATAATGTTCTGGATTTCATTACTCTTCACCTCTGTGTTTGATTGAAAGGAAAACTATTCGCAAGCAAGAAACTGACAAGATTGATTTTTTTGCAATAAAAAAAGAGTACTTTATGAGTGTGTATAGTCTCCTCCTAAAAAAATGGGTAATTCTATACACACCCCATCAAATACTAAACACACCCCATCTATATACACATTCTTTTTTTTTATTATTTTAAGAATGTGTGTATGGATAGGGTATGTTTAGTATTGATGGGGTGTGTATAGAATTACCCTCTTAAAAAATAGATCTCGATTTTCTTTATAAGGTTTAAGGTCTTTTTTGAACCGGAAACAAACAAGATTGATTTTTTATCCTAGGTGATTACGGGGTCAGTTTTATTTATAAGGTTTAGGATCGGAAAATAGTAAATTTAGGGTAATTAATCTTCTGGACTTTGAAACTAAAACACTAACTTTTTAATTTTGGTCAATTTAGGATAAATTTGCCCGAACTTGCGTGTGCCCCCTTTAGTATCAGGATCTTTGAATTTTATTCAATTCTCGATAAAAAAAAAGGTTTAGTTGATTTGAACTGATATTCTGAAAATTGATTGATGGTTTACTGTAACATGAGGAGATGAGTGTTTTGGCATAACAAACCTACATTTTGGTTAATTTTGGAGAGAAATCAAAATTTGGATAAGTTTGGGGTGGTCATGGCAAATGTCAACAGTGATGTGTGTCAATGTTGACTGTATGAAAATATTGTTGGTATTTTAGGAATAATCTCCATCAAAATTTAACCAAAATGCATGTTCAATAATAATAATAATAATAAAAA
>CM016723.1:14378936-14455910 GCA_005771605.1 Scutellaria baicalensis | reverse complement strand
TGCTACCAAATTCCGTGAAAATAGACGTTGACAAATAAATGCTATCATGAACTATCTTTGAATTAACTTCAAAAGTTACTTGCATCAACTCAAGATTTTTAATCCATAATAAGATTTCATGCAAACTCATAGCATCCCCTCATCTACACAAATTTTCCCAGCAATGAGACATGTTTGTACTGCAACAAAGTGTCCATCTTCATCACGTAAACTCATTCCAAAGTTCGTCTCATTAGTATCCCTGACTTCTATTTAAATAGTAGAAGATGAAAGTTACTTCTTATTCTTTATAAGTTACATATAATAATTATTTATTGACAAACTATATAAGGGTAGAGAGTTATTTCGAACGTGGAATAATATATTAAATAACTCGTTAGATTGGAAAATTAATACTCCCTAAATATTATTCTCATGAGTATGTATACAGTATTTATTGTTGGTTTATAATGCACGAAAAATGTCACTTATAATGTAAAACAAAAAAAAAAAAAAAATTAAACTGTTATAGAATACTAATGTTGGGCAACACTACTGGAGCTCTTTCGAACTTCATATTTCAGTAAGGTCTTTGAATTTTTGCAACATGTAAAACATTCAAAAGAATTCCTGCTAAGAAGAGCTTTGGAAATGCACCATAAGGAAATGTTGGAGAGTCGAGTTAAAGAGACATATCCCCTAAAAAACAAATAAGTCTCAACTAGTGTTCATGGTATAACGTGATGACAAAAGTAAAACGACTTACGTCTTCTCGTTTGTAGCACCGCAAAACTAGAAATTCCAATAAACTAAAATGGTGGAAGGAATAGATCACACTTTTACATGCTCAAATTGATGATCATACACATGTATTCAAAACTTTATAAAAAAATCTATGATTGACTCACACTTACTATCAAGACCAATTTCTCCAACATTTATATGTACAACGATATATTTTGTCTTTTGTCGTAACACTTCATCTTCGCAGAGAATTTGAACTAATAATTTTCCTCAATATTATAGTCATGTCTCACGCACATGATTCAATGCATTGTCTCATATGATAAAATTTGATTCATTCATTACAATTTTCGCCGAGCAGGTTACAATATCAGTTTTCCTAATAGTATTTTGGTATGACTACCTACACATCATTTGCATGCACAAAGACTTTGTTTTCCCAATTATTATGATCAAATTATTTGATCGGTTTCCGATCATAAGAATATCTGAAATTTTAATATAACCATCATATGTTAAGTGTAAATATGACATCATCAAATTATACATGACATGAATTGAAAACAATTAAATATAAGATGAATATCAACAGCTTGAAATAGATGATTCAGTTCGTGTTTTCACACATGTTGTCATTCTCGTCAAATTAATTAAAGTAATAATTTTCTTCTTAATTATTGTCATTCACATGCACAATCCCCTGCTTATAATTAGATGGTCTGATCCTCACATAACACGTCGTCCTCACTAATCAGTTATATAACTAATAATCTTCTTGAGCTAATACTTCTTCTTGACTATGTGTCAATCTAATGATCAAATTTGGTCTACTTCACGTAAGTAGACCTCATCATACAAAAATATACATTCCATGAGAATGCAATGCTGATCTTTTTACAAGCTAGTAGATTTGGATCATGAAGAAATTATTAATTTTCTAATATGAAAAATGGCACCTTAAATTAAGAAAGAAGTGGATAAAGAATGGGAGCATCTTAATAAAGAAGGAGTAGCATGCAAGAGAATATAAGCAAGCAAGCTGTAATTCTCTCATGGAGAAGATGCACTGCTTTTCTTGTTCCCCATGAAAGGAATCCTCTCATGTTCAGCAGAAGAGAACCAAAACGAAGGCTAACATACTTATTTTAAGACAAAAGAAACCTTTTACTCTAAGAATTTAACCAGCTAAGCTTTCTCATGATTTATCACCTGTCTTTGTGGACAACGTCCACTTTATTCAGATTCTCATTACTTCTTGGAACAATTTATTTTTCTTTCTCGATCTATAAATGTATTCATGAAGGAGACCATGTTGTCCTGGACTAACAGTCTTCTCCTCATAATCATTGTCTGTAAACCATGGCGAAAAACATAGAATTCCTCGTATGTTTTCTCATCATGTTTCTGGATATCACAGCAGGGATTCTTGGCATACAGGGTGAGGTTGCTCAGAACAAGGTTAGCCCCATCTGACTCAGTTGCAAAGATTTATTTTGACCTTTTTATTTGCTAATAATTAATGTTGAACTTGTACAATTGCATCTCTCAGGTTCAAAACTTTAAGGTGTGGATCTTTGAATGCCGAGATCCGAGCAACGAAGCATTCAAACTCGGACTGGCTGCAGTGGTTGTGTTGTGCTTGGCACACGTTGTAACCAATTTGCTGGGAGGGTGTGTCTTCATTGGGTCCAAAGAAGAATTGGATCGAGCTTCAAACAACAAGCAACTTGCAGCTGCCTCCCTTGTCATGTCATGGTACTTTACTCTCTCTCTCTCGACCTCTCTCACCTAACACTAAACTGTGTTGATGATGAATCAGGATCATGTTGGGCATTGCATTTATCCTGCTAGTATCTGGAACATTAGCAAACTCAAAAACCAGAAAAAACTGTGGAATATCCCACCAGAGGCAGCTCTCGATAGGAGGGATTTTGTGCTTTATTCATGGACTATTTGCTGTTGCCTATTATGTTTCTGCAACTGCTCACCTTCGAGAAGAAAAGAAACTGCATGGAAATGAAGCCCAACAAAACAAAACAACTCAGCAACCGCTCCCTCCCCCTCCTGTCTAAAACTATACCCTTCACATTTACATTTTTCACCTTCATTATTATGCCTTCACATTCCAACTTTACATTATTTTTCAAGTTGTGGTTTTATTTTAAATGTTTTACATCTCTCTTTTTCTTGTCTCTCACAAATATGGAAGAATTAAGATTCTTCTTATCTCCCATGTTCGATCTTGGATATCAAGACAATCATGGTATGCTTCTAACATGAGCATGGTAAGCCTTTCTTCATATGAATGAAGTGCTTTTCTTTGCATTCAAAACCTGTGAGTTTAAATTTGTAATTCATCATCTAAAACATAGGGGCACAAACTTAAGTATAGAAACCCTGTGAGACTGCATTATCATAAACTAACCACAGAGAACAAAGGGCAGCTCAACTTGTGCATTAACAATGGTAACTTACAAAAGAACACTGAATCAAGAAAGAACGGAAACATTCTAGCAGTTGAAAATCTAAAACAGAGAGACTTAAAAGTAGCCAAGGCAATGACTTCCACACTGTCACGAATCATAACTGTACGCATGCAATCAATCATTCAGACATTTTAGTATTAGTTTCTATCATGAAACACAAACAAGCACGAATGAGACTCAAGATTACAATCTTTCAACAATTCCATGGAAATGCATTGTTCCCACTGGAGAGCATCCAGACCCTGAAACCACAAGCATACTCACAAACATCACATCTGCTACTCAGTAGAAACATAATATTTACCTATAGAATCATGCTGTAAAAGAATTTCCGCTTTTGAAAGACACATTCATTCATTGTTTATTGCCATGTAGATAAAAGATGTGCTTCTCCTAGCACAGATAACTCACCAATCACCCCAAGTAACAAGCACAAGCAATGATAAAATATTTTCCACAGAGAAGCATACTGGAGGTTATCTCCAACTTTCACATCCTACACAAACCCCCAACTACCTTCATGGTAGCACGTACACCATTGAATAACAGCACCAGAACATATGTCCTAAAGAACTAGACAAATAAGTTAACAGAAACGGAATAAAAGTAAATGTAAAGAGTGCAACGACTAACCAATTATATCGATAACAGAAGTAGTTTATCGTTAAGTCATAAGTGACACGTGCCACATCAAACGTAAGAAACAGCTCCTTGAATGCAAATGAATTATGGAAATATTTTTATGAACCATCTACAACAATGCATAACAAAATCGATAAAGACAAGGGTCAAAAAGGCAACAGGAATATAAGCACAGACATGATAAATATGTCAATAGATAACAAAGGAGTTCATCCATCATACACAGAACATAGGGTTCGACTTTGACACAAAAATAAACTAGCAACCAACTAAGCAAACTAAATAAGACTAACAGTGCAGAACCAATGTTCTGCACACAAAGTAACCAAATGTCATGAACACAAAGCAACCAAATTTCTCAAGTTACACAAGAAGATGCATTATTAAAGAGGTGCCACCAGCAAGAAGTAACCTATCCGCCCATCAGATCTGTTGGGACTTGAGAACATCCAAAACGAGCCTTGCTTGGGCTGCCCTCAACTCAAACTGTTTGAGGCAAAGTTCAGTCTCTTCCACCCTAAGCTTCTTCCACAATTTCTCACCTTCAAGCCCTTTCCCAGATTCAAATAACTCAATCCCAGCCATCAAAATCCTGTCCTCCCCATTCAACCCACTAAAACCCGCTTTACTTGCCAACATCTTCTCCCCCTCGCTGGCACTTGAGGCACCCACAGCCACTGCACTTGTTGGATCTTTAGGCTCTTCATTATCAACAGCTATGGCCTTCTTCGTTGCTGCCTTCCTCACTGTGCTACCACCATTGGCTTTTGGACTCCCTATCCCTTTTTCAGCACCTTTTTCCTTCTCGTTTCCCCAAACAAGTTTGGACAATTCATAAGCTTTCTGCTCATGAGGCTTCGAGAAGGTCCTGTCTTTCCCACCCTTCTCTTTGCTTTTGTTGTTCACGTACTTCTTCCTGAGCCTTCGAATTTTATCCTGCAGCTGAGTCCTGGTGACGTCCACATGCAAATTCTTCTTTATGAATTCATGAAAAGCACTCAGATCAGCCACCGGGTCCAATTTCTTCTTGCTAACATATTCAAGCATCCCTTCCAAGATGACGATCTCATCATCCTCACTCCAAAGCCTTTGAAAAAGCAATTTCTTGGAATCATCGTTGGTCTTTTTCTCCGAAGTCTGGGGGTCAGGCTTCTTCTTCGCCTTCTTTGCGTCCTTAGCCTCCGTTCCTTTGTCCTCCACGGGGCGCTTTGTGGCGGTAGATTTCACCGGGGTGGCTGGCTCAGGGTCAATTGGCCTGGATCTGGACTTGCTGGCGCCGGTGATTGGTTTCAGAGGACCCATCGGCCTGGAAGAAATGGGCCTCACATCCGGGTCGGGTCGGTCAGATTCGGACCCCGTTTCAGATCCGGACTCCTCCTCCTCAGAGGAAGAGTCAGCCTGTTGCACGGGCTTTGCGGACGGCTGAGGCTGGGACTTCCTTTGGGAACCCGGAGAAGTTAGCGTCACGTTTTCGGGTTCGGAGTCGGAGTCGGACTCCTGAGAATCAACTTCTTCAGAAGAGGCTTCCTCCTCACCGGACTCCGAAAGGGATTGCATGGGCTCACGATTCTTAGCCATCTTTGGAGGGAGGGGAGAGAATTGAACCTTAGGGTTTGGGTTTGGGTTTGGGTTTGGGCTTGAATTTGAATTGAGATACCTGCTGCTGCCTCTGCTCCTCTCGATTTATAGGCGCTAAGAATTTTACAATCGGCCGCTGCTTTGCGGACTGCGGACGCGTGCTTATTGTGCTTCAATTTTTTCCCTTTTCTGCACCAACTAAATATCTCAATTCACCTCCTTATTCCAATTTTTAGGTTTTCTAATTTATTTCTTTTTCCATCTAATTAATACTATTTCCTTATCCCAATTTACATAGCTTTCCTCCTCTCCCTCTTCTCTGCCTTCCCTTACCAACCTACCATATTAAAATATGTCCCTTATTAATATATTATAAGTTATGTATTTTTTATTAATGTATCCTTAAAAAAGCCCGTAATGTAATGTGTGTATATATATATCAGTAATTTACATTCGCTTACTAGGTTTATACACATTGAATTTTGGAAAATGACACATATATCTCTTGGAATAGGATTTGCGTTTTTTTAATCAAGTATGAATTTCTATTATATAAAGATATTTTATGTTTAATGCTTCTTCTTTTTTGAGACATAAGGTATTTGACGTTTAATGATTCTTCTTTTCGAGATGTAAGGTCAATGTCTGTAAATTTATCTAGATGTAATATGTAATATGAGATTCTTTTAAAATTTGCTAACCGACAAATCTTTTATCTTATAACGGATTTCCAATACAAAGATTGATGGATATATAATTTATTAAGACTCTATCACAAGTCAAAATTCTAGGAGTTCTTGTTAGTTTAGGAGTACTAGTTAAACATGATTCTACATGGAGGGGAATTCTTATGTATATGAGTGAGTCGTACTATTCTCATCTTCCTTACATCGGACCCTTACGACGTGCTTTATAGGTATTTCGATTTAGAAAGAGGATTATGAATACATTTCTTTAGGTTAATATTAATGAAAGATTAAAAAAATTGTGGGAGAGTCGTGACCGTTGCAGACATTAAAATATAGATTAAAAAAACCAATTAAATATACAATAATAATATAATTTAATATATAAAATATAATATTGCAAGTCTAATATACATATATATATATATGCGTATATAATTAAAGGCGGTATGGTATCGTGCAATTTCAATCAAAAAATATAACCAAACAATACATAGTCTAACACATATATATATATACACAAAAACTTTTATGCATCAGGTGCATGGATCCTAGATCCATGCACCCGACCCGACCCGCGCGTGTACGCGCTTCCACGCGCGTCTGACGCGCCCTCACGCGCTCCCACGCGCCTGGGCGGATGCGCACATTTAGGTTACGTTAAGGATACCTTTCAGTTATGTTAAGGATACCTTTCAGTTATGTTAAGGATACCTTTAAGTTATGGTAAGAATACCTTTCAGGGATACATTTCAGTTATGTTAAGGATACCTTTAAGTTATGGTAAGGATACCTTTCAGTTATGTTAAGAATACCTTTGAAATCCTGATTCCAGGTTACATGTCATGTTATGTTAAGAATATTTTTTAGTTATGTTAAGCATACCTTTAGGTTATGTTAAGGATACCTTTAGTTATGTTAAGGATACCTTTTGGTTATATTAAGCATACCTTTCAGTTATGTTAAGAATACCTTTAAATGATGTTAAGGATACCTTTGAAATCGTGATTCCAGGTTACATACCATGTTATGTTAAGAATACCTTTTAGTTATGTTAAGCATACCTTTAGGTTATGTTAAGGATACCTTTAATTATTTTAAGAATACCTTTTGATTATATTAAACATACTTTTAGGTATATTAAGGATACATTTAGGTTATGTTAAGAATACTTTTATGTTATGTTAGAGATACCTTTGTGTACAAAATGTGTAACACAACTACCTTATGGATAAGGTATCTCTAACATAACATAAAAGTATCCTTAACATAATATAAATGTATGTCTAACCTAAATTAAATGTATGAAATTTGGACACAAAGGTATCCTTAACATAACCTAAAGGTATCTCTATACATTACCTAAAGGTATTCTTAACATAACCTAAAGGTATGTCTAACTTAACGTAAATGTATGAAATCTGGGCATAATGGTATCATTAAGGTAATCTAAAGGTATTCTTACGCATTACATAAAGGTATTCTTACGCATAACTAAAAGTCATGACTAAAATTGAAAAAAAAAAAGAAGCGCGAAAAAAAAAAAAAAAAAGCGGGTCGGATTACCCAGATCCGACCCGGGTGCATGGATCTAAGATCCATGCACCTGATGCACAAGAGACTTCCTCACATATATATATATATATGCCTATATAATTAAAAGTGGGCAAAAACTTTTATGCAATAGGATCCGTGCAACTGGGTCGACCACGCGCCCAAAACGCGCCTCCCACACGCATGCACGCTCTCCCACGTGCTGAATACTTGTGCTGAAGTTCACCCAAAATTGCTCAAATAGACCAACCTTTGTGTATAGTTAAACCAACTTTTGTGTATAGTTAGACCAACCATGTGTAGGTAGGTCTAACTATATACAAATGTATGTTTAACATAGACATGTGCATCCGGTTCGGCGGTTCCGGTTCCGGTTTCAAAAATGTCCGAACCGGAACCGAACCGGGGGGGAGGGAAAACCGGTTCCGGTTCCGGAACCGCCGGTTTAACCGGAACCGCCGGTTCGGCCGGTTTTTTTTTTATCACTAATTTTGATTTTTAATACTTGTTTTCGACTAAATTGATTTTTTAGAATACAAAATATGAAATCTAACAAATAATGATTAATTGAACAAACTTTTGATAAAAAATTGGAAAATTACAACTTGAATTTACATAAAAAAATGTATTTGATTTATAAGATTCTATCTATTACAAATTTACATAAAAAAATTCTATCTATTACAAGTTTACAAGTTTTCAATTCTATCTATAAATTTGTAAATAAAAGATTGGGAAGGGGGAAAAAAAAATTGAAAGAGCTTGAGTTTCATTATAATTTTGGAATTGAAATTCATTTCCAAATTTATAATGAAATTGCCTACGTATCCTTAATTTATAAAATTAAGGAATCAAAGCTCACGTAGTTCTCTTACCTCAACTTACCCGCCGGTCCAAAAGTTATAATCTTCGAAGTTGGTTGGTGTGCCGCCGCTGGAGGATGATGTGTTCGAGTCGTAGCCAAACAAATCAGGACCACCATCTTCGAATGTTGTTTCGTTGAACAAATGTTGTGAACGTCTTTTGGCTTTGCACCAATCTTCAAGGAGCATAAGGTTTTGCACATTCTCAATTGCCAAGTTTGCACGTCTTGGAGCCAATGCGTGGCCCGCAATACTAAATGCATGTTCAACCGAAACCGTCGAGGCGGGACTTGCAAAAAGTTCCTTAGCAATAATGGTTAAAATAGGATACATGGTGGCCCTTCGTGACCACCACTTCAATAAATCTATTGGGTCGTCAAAAGCAATTGATTCAAAAGTGGCACTTAAATAATTATCTAATTCTTGTGAAGGGTTACTTCTAACTCTTTTTTGTGTTCTAATGTCGTAAAAGTTATAGAATTGACTAAGGGCCGGTCCAAAGTGAGATGAAGAAGAAGAAGAAGAACCACTAGATCCTACATTTTCACTAGCACTTATATTTTCACTAGATTCACCACTATGTATTGTTTTGTATTCTCTAAATAAATCAAACAAATATCCTTTAGCTCTAGCAACTACTTCCCTAGGATTAGGCACATATTCTACTTCATCATAATCATTTAGAAGTCCATTTGGAAACAAGGCATTGTAATACATAGTTAATAATTCTTCTAGCCCATCTTCTCTAATCCTAGGATCTAATAATTTAGCACACAAAAATAGGGGGGTATTTCATGAAAATATTTTAACCATTTTGATCTCATCAAAATAAGTACATGGCTCAAAGAATCATACTCAACAAAGGCATGAAAAATTAAAGCAATTTTAACACATTGATCTAATGCTATAGGAGAAGTAGGATAATAACATCCACTAATGTCCTTAGTTGATTGTTCAAAAACCTTTAACAATTCTAACAAATGTGTGCAAGAATCCCAACAATCAGTATGTAACATAACATCACGAGCATTTTGTTCCAACAAAAAAGCACATAAAACTTCTCTATAATCATAAGTATCTTGAAGCATATAATATGTTGAGTTCCACCTTGTCTCGACATCTCTAGCAAATTTTCTAACTTCCATACCATTATCCTTACAAAACCTAGCCCATTGTTTACGTCTAGCAACGGAAGAAGTTATATAATTAATTGCTTTCCTAATCGAGACTAATTCTTTCTCTACAACTTTTAAACCATCTTGAACACATAAGTTAAAAACGTGAGCCATGCAACGGGTATGAAAAAATATACCTTGGATTGGAGGTTTACAAAATTCAACAAGGGTTGGTATGCTAGTGGTATTACTTGCCGCATTATCAAAGGCAATGGCAAATATTTTAGTTAAAATCTTATAATCATTAAAAACTTTGATAAGTACTTGAGCAATATGAAATCCGGTTGCGGTTTCTTGAAATGATACAAAAGCAATTAAACGTTTTTGATGATTCCATGCATTATCAATCCAATGACAAGTAACACCCATATAATTATTTAATTTGAAAGGATCCTTCCAAGAATCAGCACAAATAGTTAATTTTGTTTTAAGTTGAGCTAATTCTTGTATTACTTCAAATTTAAATTCCATAACTTTTTTAGCCATATCACGTGTTTGAGTGCTCCTAGATATAACTTTAGCAGGTGGTTGCAAATATTGATTTATATGTTCTTCATATATGTCATCGCATGGATATCCTAGTGGAAGATGTTTCATAGCAATCAAATCACAGTTTCCTTTCCTCCATTCTAATTGACTAAATTTAAAAGTTAAAGAATCCATACCTAGTGACGAGCCGATCGATCCTCGTAGTTGCGTTTGAGACCGGTCCAATCCCATCTTGTCCGGATGCTTCTTCAAGATATGGTTGGTGAATGTTCCATATCCCCCTCCATGCTTGAACTTGTATTTGTTCGAACAATGGTTGCAAGACACAATGTAGTCAATGTTTGAATTAGGAATCGGCTCCTTGTTGAAGTGGACGGAGAAAATGTCACTTCGAAGTGATGATGCGGCTCTAGTTGAAGTGGTTTGACTAGGGGCACCACCTCCTTCTTGTGCACTTTCTTGTGTTGTTGGAGGAGGCGGCATCTCATCTTCACTCCCCTCCAAGGCCGCATGGAAATCGGCCCCCAAATCAACATCCACGCCCAAAAGCTCGTCGATGTAAGTATCATCATCTCGTGGCAATTGAGGAGGAGGCATGGGACTTTTACCCTTCCCACGAGATGAAGATCCCCTTCGAGGCATGATGAAGTAGAAATGTAGAAGTAGAAACGTAAACTCGTAAAGTAGAAATGTAGAAGTAGAAATGCTTCTTCGAAATGGTAGAAGTGTAGTAGAGCAAGAGTGAGAGGTGTGGAAAATGGTGATCACACACCCTCTATTTATAGAGTTCGAAAATTCGAAAGAAAAAAAAAATTTTGGGACGCTCCGGTTCGAACCGGCGGTTCCGGTTCGGTTCGAACCGCCGGTTCGATCCGGTTTTGCATCTGGGCCGTTGATCTCCAACGGCTCTACGATCTGAGCCGTCAAATTCGAAAAAATTTAAAACCGCCGGTTCGGTTCCGGTTCCGGTTCGGCGGTTCCAACGGCTACTTTTTCCGAGCCGTCGATCTACCAGATTCAACCAGAGCCGTCCACGTGGCAGATCGCAAAAAAAAAATAAAAACCGGCGGTTTAACCGGCGGTTCGAAACCGCCGGTTTTTCGGTTTTTTTTTTCGCAAACCGGAACCTATCCGTTTGCATCCGGTTTCCGGTTACGGTTCGGAACCGGAACCGGTCAACGGTTCGGAAAACCGTTGACCGCCGGTTCGAACCGTCCCGGTTCGCCGGTTTCCGAACCGTTTGGGCGTGTCTAGTTTAACATATATAAATGTATGCTTAACTATATATAAATGTATGTCTAACACAACGTAAATGTATGTCTAACATAACGTAGTGGTATGTACTAAAATTCAAAAATCAAGCCAAAAAAAGACAAGACATGGAATCTGGGCAGAACTGGTATGTTTAACATAGTATGTGATTTTTTTTAAAAATCATGAGCGAAAAAAAAAAAAAGTGTGGTCCCCTCTGACCCTGATCCGACTTGGGTGCATGGATGATTTACAAGAGACTTACTCTTAAAAGTGGTATGGTGTCGTGCAGTTTCAATCAAAAACTATAACCAAACTATCCAGTATTGTGCTATTTTGGTTAACTTTTTGAGTTGTGGCTTTTATACAAATTTAGCAGAAATGATTTGGAGTGGTGTAGTGCGGCTGGTTGGAGCGGTTATTCAATTTGTATGAGCATCCCTACGTGTAGATTCAATCTAAATTTTCTTTTAACATTTATTTTTGTATTGCTTTTTTTCATTATATATATTATGACAACAGAGTTATGTTTACCATGTTTTTAGTGTACAGTTGACCAACCAAGATTAGATTATTGTATTCACAAAGAGAGTGCAAATAAACCTACAATGTTCAATAACAACAGCAGATACTGTGTTTAGAGTATCAAAGTATATGGTATGTCAATGTATAAGGAAAATATAATATGTCGATAATAAATGTATTGACACAAAATAAAGAGTCAATTAAGGAAAGGAATTAATCGCATCGGAATTTATTACATTCTTTAAAGGAAAGTAATAAATAAATAATTAATGATTATCCAATCAAGACTAGACTCAAAAACCTCAACGGTAAAATAAATAATCCATTAAGGAAAGTCATTAGCTATATGACTCAAACGATCTAATGAGTAGATTTTGGTTCAGAAATCACTAAGGTGAAATAGGAAGTGGTTCCTTATAGAAGTCATTAGCTATAAGATCTAACGTCTTGATTTATTTTCTTATTCCAACATGGAAATACCTTGAAATATTGCATAAATTTGGCTTTTAAAATATGAATATTGAAATAATGTATTTTTTTAACCTCTTAAGATCTCAATATCAATTAAAATGTGGTATATGATTGGATGAAAATCGAAAAATATTATCGATAAATCGCATATGACATGAAAAAAAGTTGGTGATTCATAATATTACCAATAGTAGCTATTTTTTTCTTATTTTTTAATTTGTAGCAAATGTTGAATTGAAAGTTGCAACTTGCAAGACTATAATTTGTTTTTGAACCACTCTAATGTGATTAGTTGATATTAATATTGTTTGGACAAATATGACATTCAATACACAATATTTGAACATTATAGGCCATCATTTTGATACTAAAATTTTATTATATGAGTCAATTTTACTTACTTTATATTATAATGTTATATTGAATTTTATAGTGAATTTGAGTGAATTTTACTTTTTCCTTATATTTTTGCTTTAAACCTATAACTTTATAGTGACTTTGAGTGAAACAAATGTATAATAATATCTTATAATAATCACTAAAATTACAAAATTTGGATAATATTTTTAACATTTTTCCAATTTGTTGGAGATATCAATGTACATATCAATATCGCAAATATAAGATTGTTTATTACTTATTTTCATCCTTCGGTGAAAATGCGCACACATACATTTCAGTATTCTTTCAGTTTTTGTTGTAATCACTAATCACCTCAAAGCAGAAAATATTTGTTAACGTTTATTAGAATAAAACAGAATATTTGTATAACGAAGTGGCTGTAGTTTAGTGGTAAGAATTCCACGTTGTGGCCGTGGAGACCTGGGCTCGAATCCCAGCAGCCACATCCTCATCTATGTATAATTTTATTTTTATCCATGGGCTTTAGTTGATGAATAGGCAGCCCAATTTCAGTGAATCTGTATGGGCTGGGCGATTCTGGATGGGCCTAGCCATCATGGCACACGCTGGTGTAGACGTGTGGGTTCGAATTTCAGATCTTTATACTAAATTTCTAATCATTCTCCGAAGTTTATGGTATTGAATTCAGTTAGGGCGAATGGTTGACATTTTTTATAAACAATGCCAATGCTGATTCTGTAATTGTGAGGTTGTATTTTTCTTTTCAGCTTTTTCTCTCGTTCTTGTTTTTGTTTTTTTTGTTGTTGAATCCATTGAAAAAATCTGCCCTTTTGTTTCTCTCTTCTTTGTTATATATCTCCTTTTTTCTTTTTCCTTTCTCATGGGCTTTTTATATATATGTATTGGACTTTACTAAATATATGTATATGTATTAGATGATATTGGGCTTCGAAATAGGCCGGTGTAATTAAATTAGATTGAGCCCAATATATGATCCATATCAACCACTCCCCCCATAGTGTGGCCCAAAGATGTTTGCCACGCAGAACTGATTTGGCCACGAATTTTGCAGAACTCACATTCCACATATCACAATGCAGCAATAAATAATTTTCATAAACTAGCAGATGTGATTGTCATCTTATCAGATCTGATTCAATTAAATCTGCCAACGAATGTTTTTCTTTCTTTCCTGTTATTGTTATACACGCGTCTTTCGGAAAAGTGGGGGGAAGAAAAAGGGATTTGAATCGTTTTAAATCTCTCATTTAAATACCTGGAAACTTCTACATTGTTTTCTTTGATACTGAGATTCCTAAATATATGCCTTTACTTAGTCTTTATTCAGAGATCTATAGTGCACGCTTGTTGAGATGATTACACATCCGTTAAATAATAGAAGTAAATATAAAGATCTGGCATCTGCTAGAAGAAACATAAGATTTAAACAAAGTTAGTTGAGTCTCTGCTCCGCAGGTCAGAGGATGACGCAGACGTAAAAGTCTGGCCTCTGCCAGGAAGACGTAAAACGAGACCGCGTTGACTGAGTCTCTGCTCCGCAGGTCAGAGGTGTCGCAGACGTAAAAGTCTGGCCTCTGCCAGGAAGACGTAAGATGAGACCGCGTTGACTGAGTCTCTGCTCCGCAGGTCAGAGGTGTCGCAGACGTAAAAGTCTGGCCTCTGCCAGGAAGACGTAAGATGAGACCGCGTTGACTGAGTCTCTGCTCCGCAGGTCAGAGGTGTCGCAGACGTAAAAGTCTGGCCTCTGCCAGGAAGACGTAAGATGAGACCGCGTTGACTGAGTCTCTGCTCCGCAGGTCAGAGGATGTCGCAGACGTAGAAGTCTGGCCTCTGCCAGGAAGACGTAAGATGAGACCGCGTTGACTGAGTCTCTGCTCCGCAGGTCAGAGGATGTCGCAGACGTAGAAGTCTGGCCTCTGCCAGGAAGACGTAAGATGAGACTGCGTTGACTGAGTCTCTGCTCCGCAGGTCAGAGGATGTCGCAGACGTAGAAGTCTGGCCTCTGCCAGGAAGACGTAAGATGAGACCGCGTTGACTGAGTCTCTGCTCCGCAGGTCAGAGGATGTCGCAGACGTAGAAGTCTGGCCTCTGCCAGGAAGACGTAAAATGAGACCGCGTTGACTGAGTCTCTGCTCCGCAGGTCAGAGGATGTCGCAGACGTAGAAGTCTGGCCTCTGCCAGGAAGACGTAAGATGAGACCTGTAATTCCACTTCTTATCAGTAGCTCCGACGTAGAACTGATAACTGACAGATCTGAAAATAATTAGAAAATCCAATTTAGAGCAGATAATTAACAGATCTGATTTGAAAGGCAGATCTGAGCAGAACCAAAATTCACATACTTAATTGAGCAGATCTTATTTAAGAACTTAATTGAGCAGATCTTATTTAAGAACTTTTTTATAGAATCCAAGTTCATAACATGGTATAACAGATATGCTTTAACCA
Source organism: Scutellaria baicalensis (assembly GCA_005771605.1). Lineage (NCBI taxonomy): Eukaryota > Viridiplantae > Streptophyta > Magnoliopsida > Lamiales > Lamiaceae > Scutellaria > Scutellaria baicalensis. Next base: position 14,440,635 of record CM016723.1, on the reverse strand, counting down.
TTAATAAAAATAGATCTGATTTTTATCAAATAAAGATGTGTTTTCTATTGCGATATAACAGATAAGATTTCACCTAGCAGATAAGATAAAATAAAACTTCATGTAGTGTAGCAGATTTGACTTAAGCTCAAAGCTAGCAAATCTAATTTTTCTAAACAAATAGCAAACATGGTGGATTCACAAATAGGTTATGAAGCTGAGAATGTAAAAATTAGATATTAAAATCTCTTTTAAAGAATATTCATAATCGAGATTAAAAATCAAACATCAAAATTAATATTTAACAATCAGAAAATAGAAGTAAACAATTAATTGAGTAAATAGAAGGAATATGAACTATATGTGATGAGAAGAGGTGCATTAAGCTCGGCTGTAGCAAGAAGAGGTTCAACAGGCAGAGTTGAAACTTGCTATGGAGAGCAGAATTGCTGGCAGACTACAGCAAGCAGAGCTGAAGGTGAAGTCATCCCATTTTGCAGATCTTCAAACTTCAGCTCCGAGAGATGGATGATTCTCTTGACAGAACTGGTGTAGACTTGAAGATAAGCGAGGCTGCGACATATGTTTAGCAGATCTGGACAAAAGGAGAGCTCTGTCAACTTAATCAGCCGGAGAAATAGAGCAGAGCTTGAGGAGATGCAGAACTGAGACTGGAGGTACAGTAGGGCTACCATCCTTCTCTCGTAGTTCTGTTTCAGCGAATCGAGCAATCTTTATATACGATCGTGCTAATGAATCCATCGATCTATGCATTTACTCCACAAAGGATCATCTTTTGGCAAAAGTTGCTTTAATTCATCTGAAGCAAGTATGACTCTGTTCACAGCTCTGACCAGCAGAACTTGTAGAGCTATTCTGAACAGAGTTTGAGCCCCTTCAAAATCTGGACATCTTTTTCTTCATCCTCCGCTGTTGCCACGTCACTCTCTCCCTCCACTTCTGTGTCACCAGGCTACGCCGCCACGACTCCGCCGAAGACAATGGAAGAGGTGTGGAAGGACATCACTCTCGCCGCCGATCTCCACCACCACCCTTCCACCTGCGGCGTCATTCTCCAGGACTTCTTCTCCAGAGATCCGCCCCGCCCTTCCGTCTCCTCAACCGGCTTCCCCGCCTCTCCGCCGCCGCCGCTGCTGAAAGGGGATCCAGGTTTACCATTATTTCTCCCAATTCTTGCGAGATGTTAGAACCCTTTTCAGAATCGGAGAAATAAGTAAACAATTCGATGGTGTCTTGAGCTCTGTAGATTTCATCTCTGATTTTGATCTCCAAATCGTTAACCGCGGGCCTCCTCGATTTTGGCACAGGAAAGATCTTTTCAAGAGAGGATTGCAAAGAACATACCTTTGCATACAGAGATTGGATCAGTGGCTTCGGACATTGATGGTCGGAATATTGCAAGAGCTGCTTTAGCAGCTGGACTAGAGAAACCACCGCAGCATAAGCCATCTCCGATCAGCCACCACTCAAGCAAGCAAGAACCCAACTGCCACTGAGCATCCTTCGCCCAATTCTTGCGAGATGTTAGAACCCTTTTCTTCATGTTGGTGAATGTGTAGCCAAAGAACTCAAAGAAGCAAAGTTTAGGCCTTTTGAAGCTGGAAGCCCTCTTCGTATCAGTGTTCTCTCCACCAATCAAACTCTTGTACCTCGATTTTATCAGGAGAAGCTCGAAAACGAGGGTTTTGAGGTAATATTACCAGATAAGGCGATGATGAAACATACGGTGATCCCTGCAGTAGGAGCATTAAATAGAGCGAGAGGGAGAGAGAGAGAGGCTTTCCTGCTTTCTAGCCCTGGAGCGAGCAGCAGACTCGCGGTTCTTGATCATACGCTTATGGCGACGGTCGCCGGAGCTTCTGTTGAACTCCGGGTACCTTTTCTTGCCGGCGGAGGCATTATCATCGAAGGCTATTGTGGCGTGCGGAGGAATGGGCTGAATCTGATGGTGGGACTGCAGGAGCAGTGAGTTGAAGCGATCGGGGCCGGAGCTCAGGGTGAGCATGGTGGGGGGAGACGGCGGCCTGAGTGTGAAGAATCAACCACGGCTTCTGCAGATTGTGAACGAGCAGCAAGTTATGAATGGTGAGGAATGAGGAAACTCACTTCTTCCCCTCCGTTTCCCACAGACGGCGCCATTTTGTAATTGTGAGGTTGTATTTTTCTTTTCAGCTTTTTCTCTCGTTCTTGTTTTTGTTCTTTTTGTTGTTGAATCCATTGAAAAAATCTGCCCTTTTGTTTCTCTCTTCTTTGTTATATATCTCCTTTTTTCTTTTTCCTTTCTCATGGGCTTTTTATATATATGTATTGGACTTTACTAAATATATGTATATGTATTAGATGATATTGGGTTTCGTAAATGGGCCGGTGTAATTAAATTAGATTGAGCTCAATATATGATCCATATCAGATTCAATCTATTAAATTTCTGAAAGACTTTTGATACATTCCTGGATTTGACTAATATAATCAGAAGTAGTCAAATCTACACAAACACGAAACCAAAAATTTTAAATTAGAGATACATTATCTGGAAATATAAAAAAGCAGGGGTGCGCGTTGTTCATCCTTATCTATCAAATAATTCCATTTCAGAGCTAGAGATAGAAGAAGATGGCCTGTTTGAATTCAAAATCACTGATCATAATTTTGCAGCTACAAATATCACTTTTCTTCTTCTCTTGCTGCACTCTCAGCTACGCAGACACCAATAGTTTTCTGGGTTCCCTCTGCTCCACACCATCGGAACCCGAAGATCCATCGTGGACGGCCAATCTAAACGCCGTTTTCAGATCCCTCGAATCAAGCGTCAATCTGGATAACGGTTTCTCCAAAGCGGAGGCTGGGGAGCGTTCCGTTAAAGCATACGGCCTCATACAATGTAGAGGCGATGTTCCTCCGTCGGACTGCGGAGAATGCAGCAGAGAGTCGTTCAATCGGGCGAAGAACTGTAGTGGGAGTAAAACCGTTGTTATATGGCAGAACTGGTGTTTTCTACGTTATTCCAACGAGAGTTTCTACGGCGTTTGGGATAAAACAAACGCGGGGTTACCGAAGGGGGAGGGTACGGATGAGCCGAGAGTGGCGGGGAAGGGGCGGGCGATGATGGCGGGGCTGGCAGCGGCGGCTCCCAGGGAGAGACTCATGTTTGCTAAATCGGAGATGGATGATGGAAAAGGCGGGAAGAGGTACGGCTTAGCGCAGTGCAGCAGAGATTTGAAAGAGTCGAGTTGCGAAGATTGCTTGCAGTATTTGATAAAGAATATTGGGAGGAGTTCAAGCATGGCTAACAGATCGGCGTGGGATGTTTATGCAGTGGGTTGTTTCATGTGGTATGATCATTCTCACTTCTACTTCAATACTACCACCCCACAATCTCCTCGTAAGTTTGTTTCTATGGCCTTTACAAAAATTAGTTTTAAGATAATATAAATTTAAAGTTTTTGATACCGACATTTATGTGGCTGTAGTTTAGTGGTAAGAATTCCACGTTGTGGCCGTGGAGACCTGGGCTCGAATCCCAGCAGCCACAAGTTCATTAATTTATTTTTATTTTCGGCCCTTACCTCAGCCCATATGTATTTTATATTTGGGCCGCAGGATCGGTGAGACCTAAGAATTCGGCGAACAGATATTGGGTTGGATGGTTTGTAATGGGCCTACCTGTTTTCGCAACAACGGGATACATCTTAGTCAACATGGACTATTTTTCTTAACAGGTGTTTGACTGTCCTTTCAGTGACTGATGCTTCCCTGCTATCCTCCTATTTTTCTCTTTCCATATTCCTCTACGAATTTTAAATAAATTGTTGTGGGCTTTTATCACAAATATGAAATAAACTTGATCTGGCTGCGAATGCAACACCACAAGAACACAAGAGCAAAACGAATGAAATAAGTTTTACTTGCTAAAGAAGAAAGATAAAAAGTATTTCTTTGATTGAAAAAATGGTGAAGTCCCTTTATAACACATAATTTTTCTTATTTATACTATTCTTTTACAAAGAGGGGTATTTCTTCTTTATAACACATAATTTCTTTTATTTATACTATTCTTTTACAACGAGGGGTATTTCTGTCATTTCCCATTGATCTTTCCTTGTTGCCTAAGCCATCCTAAATATTCCTTTTTCAAGGTACTTCTTTTACTGCTCCAAGTACATCTCCCCTCCTCTAGAATCTTCCATTTTCGGTTATATGGGAAGATATTTTCCTTGTCCTTTGTGGCCACGTCAGCAAAGCCTTAGAACATGTTTGTCATCCTTACTTTTGAACTATTATCCTCTACTCCGAGCGCACAGAATCCGTTCGTCTGCAACTCAACATCTCAGTTCTGCCATTATGCAGTCACACGGAGCTTCTCGTCTGCAGTTCGACATATCATCACCACCTCTGCAATTATGTGATCACGCGGAGCTTTTCGTCTGTAGTTTGAAATATCATCACCACTTCTGCGATTATGCAGTCATGCGGAGCTTCTCGTCTGCAATTCGAAATATCATCGCCACTTCTGCCTATGCGAAAGCAGTTCTGCAAGATCACAATTTTACAATTTTATTTTATTAGAGACAAGGTATCTAAATGACCCTTTTATATTTTCTTTCTTCCCCTATCATTCTCCTTCTTCCCACATCAAAACTGAAGTTTTGATTCGAGCAAAACGAATATTTGTTGAAAAATACCCCACATACCCACTAAGATAAATGACCTACTGACAAGTTTGTGACTATATAAAGTTATGCCACTGACATTTCTTGACTACATTAAATAGCAAGACTAAAAAGTGGAACTTCACACCGAATAATATTTTTCTGAATGTGCATGAACCGTCTTAGTGGAGCTTGGTTGATTGGGTAGGTTGTAGTTGTTTTATTCTCATTCCCATTGACATGACAAAATAAGATTTCTATTTCTAGTTATAATAAAATATTCCCTTAATTCAGAACACTTTCTTGAACAACATGAGCCCTATGTGAATGCATCTAACCGTTTTCATTCCTCAATATTGGATCTATCATATCTGCAAATCAGAATACATGCATACTGAATCAAATCAGAATTATTATTTCAATTTATTCATTCTAAAATTAGATTTTAACTGATCATCTCAAACTTTAATTTTGGTCTTCCACAACATCAAGATCCAACATTACTGTAAATCTGCTTTCTGAACTCAGTTTCTTAAACCACTTGCTACCCATACATCGAATCATATATTACAAAATCTTCGTCTTCTTGCAGCATTATTTTCACGATACACATTAAAAAAGATTACATTGCTAACTAAATTTATCCAATCTGCCTGAGCAATAACCTCTGGGGAGATGAGCACATCTTGCCATGATGGATATATGAATGGCAAGTCCTTGAAATTATCACGGATATAACTCAGTGACAGAGATATCATTTCAAGTTGAACCTTCATACATAACTGCCTTAGCATTTGATGCTTTGCTAGAGTTGGAATCTTCTGTATAAAGTTCATGAGATAGTGCAACATCTGGTCCAAAGCGACTAGCCATGTAGAATGCAGGCTCTGTGGGCACTATCAATGTCATGGTCGAACTACTAAGCATTAAAACAATAGAAGTCATTGTCGGCCTGTCCGTAGCATTTTCTTGAACGCACAACAACCCCATGTGAATGCATCTCAACATCTCACGCATTGAACCCCTAACATTACTCAATAGTATTGGATCTATCGTATTTTCAAGCGTCCCTTGTAGCCAATTTTTCCATGTCTGAGAAGTAGTATATATCCTTAGTTGCACGAATAATTAGCCTTTTCTGAATAAGAAAATAATTGAACATCTAATCAAATTTTAATGTCCAATATACTTACAGAAGTCAACAGATCCTCCACGATCTCTCCATTTCGAGTATAGTTATTTCTCTGACCACTAATGATCTCCAGGACCAACACTCCAAAACTAAATACATCTGACTTAACAGAGAAGTGGCCGTGCATTGCGTATTCTGGTGCCATGTATCCACTGCATATGAATTTGGCATAAATAATTGTTGTTACATATGAAGGATTAAGTTGAATTTAATGCCTAAAGATATGATCCTTGCAATTAAGAAGATAAATAATGTGCTTATTATAAGAAACCTTGTAGTCTAGTATATATATTAAACTTACTATGTTCCAACAATCCTGCTAGTGTTTCTTTGAGTTTCATCTTGCTCAAATAATTTTGCCATGCCAAAATCTGCAATTTTGGGATTCATATCTGCATCTAAAAGCACGTTACTAGCTTTGAGATCACGATGAATTATCTTGAGCCGAGAATCTTCGTGCAAATACATAAGCCCTCGTGCAATACCCAATATGATTTTGTAGCGTTTATCCCAATCCAAAGAGGACCGTTTTGTTAAATCTGTTGGGTTAAAATGAATTGTAACCAGAGCTCAAGTGAGAATTTTAATACCAAAATGGGCGACAAACCTGCACAAAGATTGATGTATTGATGATATTAAATAAAACTTTTACCAAATATGAAGTGGTCTAGGCTTGCGTTCTGAACAAATTCATATATTAGTGCCCTCTCCGCTTTTTCCATGGAGAAACCTAAAAGCCTGACCAGATTCCTATGCTGAAGTTTGGCAACTAACAAGACTTCATTCTTGAATTCAATATCGCCTTGGCCCGAGTTCATTGCCAACCTCTTCACTGCTATTTCTAGGCCGTTCAAAAGTCTCCCCTGCATTTTAAACACAAAAGAACCAAATTAACATACTTATGGACTACATGTGTTTCATCTTACATCGTACTAGTATACTAAATTTTCACCCGATAAACTGCCCCAAATCCGCCCTGCCCCAGCTTGTTGGCTTCAGCAAAATCATTAGTTGCAGCTCTTATTTTTCCAAAGTCATATTGCTGGGACTCTTCATTGCACATCATATCAGCAGCTAATTCATGAGTAAAAAGAAAGAGAGTTTATGGTTACTTCCCATTAAACTCAACATCAAAAAGAAGAAGAAGAAACATCTTACCCCTCAAGTTCTGTTGTCCCTGCCTCATTCTTTTTCTCAGGACAATCGAAGCAGAAGCTGCAAGTATTATTATACAGACACCAATTGGGACAACAATGCTAACAACTAGTTTTCTCTGGTTACCATCCTTCTTACCTGAAAGTACGGAAGGAAAAATTGTTTGGGCATATATAATGCTTATAATCAGATTACACATTCTTATAATCATGAATGTGTACATATGGTACTTTTAAACTTTTAATCTCAATACAGGAATAGAATCATTAGATTATGGGCACACCGTCAGACTCGGATTCTTGGAGCCTAGTTCCATTGAAAAATTCAGAAATCTGGAAACGAAGATTGCAGCTGGGCCAGAGGACTGTGCACCCTGTCTTCCTGTCACAATACTTTGGTATCTCCTCTTGAGCACCAATCAAGCACCTGCTGCAATCCTCTCGATATAAATCAGGGGTGCACTGAACCAAGGCAAAGATGGTTTGAGAATCAGGTCCACTTATATTCCCAGCTGCCACCTTTCTGAGAGAACCACCAGATGCAGCCTGGTTACGAAGATTGTCCAGCAGCCTTGTCATAGCCTGCCGAAACTGAACAGGACTCGTGGCGTTGTCTTGAGGAGTAGGCCAGTGATCGGACGGACTACTCGCCATGGCTCCATATATGGTCTGGTTTGAGTAGCGTACCATGCAGAATTCGCCCCAGCCAGTTGCTTGCTTTTCATTCTGGCATTGTCTTAACAGATCAGCAGCAACTGTCCGTATACAGTTGCGACATTGGCCAAGTAGAGTATCACCTCTGCAGAGAACGACGCCGTTGACTCTATATACACCCTGCCCAACAGACACGCTGCAAAAACCATTGTCATCAATATTCATATAGGAAGAGTTGATAACCGCATTTATATTAGCACGGTACGTGCTATTATTCCTGTATTTCCAATTGCTTCGGCAATGAGATTGGGCCGAGGCTGAGAGGTGCGCGTCAATGAAGAAAATGGAGGAGATTATAAACAATGATCTTTCATAACTCATCTCTAGAATCGCTTACCATACATTCAATCAAACCAAATTAGTAACGATTAATAAGAAATTAGTGAATAAACAAAAATCATGATTAACTCTGCTAATTTTTTTTAATGTTTATGTTGGATGAGTTGGGAGTGAGTGCATGGACTTGGAAAAGTTAAATTACTTTAGCACCAGTAGCACAGGTTTATTTATTTTGGAGTTAATTTGCCCTTTGTTGACCATCTCAAGTTGACTTAAAAATGTCATGCTATCATGGACATATTGTATATCACTGAAATTTCAGTCAATGTGAGAAATAATTCAATACAGATATGATTTATTAACTCAAATATGCTATCTAATCATAAAATTGGGTGCATGACTCTTCCCTTCACTTTCTATTCCTCTTTCTCATCATATACATATATTTGAACAGGTGTATTTCTTCTGAGAGCGATTACGTGAATATATATTATTATCATTCATTGTTGGAGAATCTCATATCTCATCGATTTAATTTTTCTTTTAAATCGTTAAACACACTTATATTAATTTAACATTAATAATCATATAAATTACGACCCATTGATTACCTACCAATTCTCTTTCAAACGTTTACATGGATTAAAAGCCAATTAAATATATTATCAACTTCCATTTTATTACTCTAGATTTCATTAATTAACTAAAAACACTTGAAAAAAATTAAACAAATTTCATATATTAATAAATAATTTAAGAAAATGTTAAGATTAATTAAATTTTATATAAAATACATATATACATATTAAAATTTATTTAAATCACATAAACACAATCATATTTTGATTGAATACAGTTTATAATTATTTTCGACCAATCAAAAAAATTTATTTATCATTAATGAAATACAGTTTATATTAAACACTGAAACAACTAATTGTTGAATAATAGAATCCACATACCCGGCCACTAACATAATAAATGACCAACTAGCAAGTTGGTGATGCCACTAACACGACTCTTGACTTCACAGATTAGCAAGACTATTTTGTGGAAGTGGAATTTCACACCAAGACTCACTCGGCACATAAACAGATTTGGTGCTCATAATTATATTTTCAATCCCATCAGATTATGTAGTTGTTTATTATTTCCATTAGTCCTAACACCATTTTCTTTTCCTGTGACTTTTCTTTTTCTACAACGTCTTGAAATTATACACTTAATCTTCTCAATTCTTAGCAATATCATGTCAACATCCCGCGCTAAGAAATATTATGGAATACTTCTTTTTATTGCAAAACGTAGTGCACACCATTTTTATATAAAATAGTTTAAAATACAGTAAAAAGTGGTGTATTGTTGAATATATATCCACGATATATATTGGAAAAAGAAGCAGGGCAAACTTTTATATGAGATGAGCCCTGTTTGCATATATTACACACATGTAGAGAATGATGGCACATTCTTGAAATTAGCGTGGATATAATTCAGTGACGGACATATCATTTCGAGATATAACTGCATTTTGATTTGAAGATTTGCTAGAGTCTTGTGTATCAAGCTCATGAGATAGTGCAACATCTGGTCCGAAGCGACTAGCCATGTAAAATGCAGGCGCCGTGGGCACAGTCAATGTCATGGTCGAACTACTAAGCATTAAGACAATAGAAGTCATTGTCGGCCTGTCCGTAGCACTTTCTTGAACGCACAACAACCCCATGTGAATGCATCTCAACATCTCACGCATTGAACTCGTACCCTTACTCAGTAGTATTGGATCTATCGTATTTTCAAGCCTTCCTTGTAGCCAGTTTTTCCATGTCTGGGAAGTAATATCCTTAGTTAGTTGCATGAATATTTCTAGACAATTAGCTTTTTCGGAATAAGGAAATGATGGCATATCTAATCAAATTTTAATGTCCAATATACTCACAGAAGTCAACAGGTCCTCCACAATCTCTCCATTTCGAGTATAGTTATTTCTCTGACCACTAATGATCTCCAGGACCAACACTCCAAAACTAAATACATCTGATTTAACAGAGAAGTGGCCATGCATTGCGTATTCTGGTGCCATGTATCCACTGCATATGAATTTAACATAAATAATTGTTGTTAAATATGAAGGATTAAGTTTAATTTATGGCCTAAAGATATGATCCTTGCAATTAAGAAGAGAAATAATGTGCTTATTATAAGAAACCTTGTAGTCTAGTATATATATTAAACTTACTATGTTCCAACAATCCTGCTAGTGTTTCTTTGAGTTTCATCTTGCTCAAATAATTTTGCCATGCCAAAATCTGCAATTTTGGGATTCATATCTGCATCTAAAAGCACGTTACTAGCTTTGAGATCACGATGAATTATCTTGAGCCGAGAATCTTCGTGCAAATACATAAGCCCTCGTGCAATACCCAATATGATTTTGTAGCGTTTATCCCAATCCAAAGAGGACCGTTTTGTTAAATCTGTCGGGTTAAAATGAATTGTAACCAGAGCTCAAGTGAGAATTTTAATACCAAAATGGGCGACAAACCTGCACAAAGATTGATGTATTGATGATATTAAATAAAAGTTTTACCAAATATGAAGTGGTATAGGCTTGCGTTTTGAACAAATTCATATATTAGTGCCCTCTCCGCTTTTTCCATGGAGAAACCTAAAAGCCTGACCAGATTCCTATGCTGAAGTTTGGCAACTAACAAGACTTCATTCTTGAATTCAATATCGCCTTGGCCCGAGTTCATTGCCAACCTTTTCACTGCTATTTCTAAGCCGTTCAAAAGTCTCCCCTGCATTTTAAACACAAAAGAACCAAATTAACCTTCTTATGAACTACTTTTGCTGTCAACACATTGCATCAGTATACTAAATGTTCACCCGATATACAGCCCCAAATCCGCCCTGCCCAAGCTTGTTAGCTTCAGCAAAATCATTAGTTGCAGCTCTTATCTTGCCAAATTCATATTGTAGGGACTCGTCGTTGCTAATCACATCAGTCGCTAATTCACCATAAAAAACAGAGTTAAAGGTTACACCCCATTGAACTCAAACATCAAAAAAGAAGAACGAACATCTTACCACTCAAGAGCTCCTCCTGTCTATGCTTCACTCTTTTCCTCAGGACAACCAAAGCACAAGCAGCAAGTAATATCATACTGACACCAATTGGAACAACAATGCTAACAATAACTTTTGCCTTTTTACCCTCACCCTTTCCTGAAAATAAGGAAGTAAATTTGTTTGGCCTTATATAATGTTTATAATCAGATTGCACAAACTTATAATCATGGGGGTGTAAGTATGGGACATTTAATCTCAATATTTCCAACATGAATCGAGTCATAGATCATAACAGAGAGCATGATTACCCGGTGGAGAGAGTGAAGGTGGATCTAGCACGGGCACAAGATCAGACCCGAATTCTTGGAGCCTGGATTCATTGTAAAATTGAGAGATCTCGAAACGGAGATTGCAGCTGGGCCAGAGGACTCTGCACCCAGTCTTCCTGTCACAAAACTGTGGTATCTCTCCTGCAGCACCACTTAAGCAACTGCTGCAATCCTCTCGAGACAAATCCGGGGTGCACTGAACTAAGGCAAAGATGTCTACAAAATCAGGCCCACTTATATTTCCAACTGCCACCTTTCTGAGAGAACCACCAGATGCAGCCTGGTTACGAAGATTGTCCAGCAACCTTGTCGTAGCCTGCCGAAACTGAACAGGACTCGTGGCGTTGTCTTGAGGACTAGGCCAGTGATCCGACGGGCTAGTCGCCAAGGTTCCATATATCGTCTCGTTTGAGTAACGTACCATGCAGTATTCGCCCCAACCAGTTGCTTGCTTCTCATTCTGGCATTGTCTTAAAAGATCGGCAGCAACTATTCGTGTACAGTTGCGACATTGGTTGAGCAGAGTATCCCCTCTGCAGAGAACGATGCCGTTGACTCTGTCTTCGCCCCGTCCAACAGATACGTTGTAGAAACCGTTGTCATCAATACTCGTATACGAAGAGTTGATAACGGCGTTTATATTAGCACGGTACGCGCTATTATTCGTGTAATTCAAATTGCTTTGGCAATGAGATTGGGCCGAGGCTAAGAGGTCTGTGTTAATGAAAAATATGAAGGTGATAAACAATGATCTTTGAAAATTCATCATCACTTCTAAACACAAGATGGAAATATGCTGAATGAAATTAAACTTAGAAATAAAGAAGGTGTTGATGTTACGTGGTACTGCTCTTAGTCCACCATCATTAATTTTCTTTTAAATTATAATTAAAGTAGTTACGAGGAATGAAAAGAAAGGCACGATATTAGAGTTTAATAAGAGATAAGTGAATCAACTAAGATGATTAATTAAGACAAACCCCTGGAAACGCTAATTTTATGTTTTTGTTGGATGACTTGGGAAATTAATGATATTATATAAATCAAAAGATGAAAATATTGGACTAATAATCTAATAAGATAAATATAGAAAATTAAAGATTTAATAATAAATATAGAGAATTAAAAAAACTGAATGTTAAAGAACTAAAAATCTGATTTAGAGGATTAAAAACTTTTTTTTTTCAAATTAATTTAGTAACATTTATATATTGACTTGGTAGTTGCCCACTAGTGACCATGACAACAAGACTATTCAACTCGTTTACTAGTACATTTTTTCCTTTCCTTTCTTTTCATTTCCTTTACTAGCATCTCCAAGTAGTTTGCACTACTTCAGTGCGGAATCTGTACTAAAGTAGTGTAGAAACAGTATTTCGTCTCCAATAGTCTGCATTAAATTTTACACTAAAATGAATATTCTATAAAAATTTTAATTATTAATTTATTTAATCATATTTTTCAATTTTATTATAGTTGATCAACATATTTTAATACAATTAAACATTATTTAATATAGTTTTTGTTCTTTATACTTTTAAATTTCATAAAGAAAAAATCATATAATTAATTGAATGAAACTTAATGTAAAGTGAAAATAAAAACAATATCTTTATTTTTTTTATTAAAATGGAAATAGATGTTACATAGTGATAACTTCTAATTTTATGTTTTATTTTCATGTATTTTAATCCATTAAAACTATTAAATTAAGATATCAAAATAAAACGTCCTTAACATTGTCTATCACAACGTTATTTTTTTTTATCTCTGAGCTTATCAATAAAATCTCTTTTATTTATTCATGTTGGAAAATGATCACTAGTGTTAATTTAATAATTTTATATTATCATCCACATTGTTAAAATTATCGTTGATGTTACGTTAAAATTTTTATATATTACCATTTGAGAAATTAATATTTGTATTATCTCAAATTTTATAAAATTAATAATTATGAAGAAAGTATATTTAAAAGGAAAAAAATAGAGTAGCGCAGAACGCAGCGCCTCACATAGCGACGCACTGTTCAAAATCACAAAGAGATGCCCAAGCTAGCGCCTTGCTGGAGAGAGAATTATGGCGCCTGACACCAGAGTGGTGCGCTTCTGCGGCTGCTCAATCTTATTTCTAGGTCATGTTATGCTGTTGCATCATCATAGTCGTCGCAAGATTTTTTGTTGTTCTTCATATTTCTTCATATTTCTTTGCCTTTTATTTGTCTTGCTCTTCGGAAACTTCAATATTCCATACATTATATCCAACCCCTAACAAATACTAATAACTTTTGAAATGTATTTAAAAAAATAAAACATGATATGATGCAATGTGACTGATATGATCGGCACTTGGCGTTATATCTCCTGTTCCCGAATAGTTACAATTTCAAATAATTTAAATAAGAAAATTCAATGATTTTCCTTTTTCTTCTAATGGTTTACAATTCTATGAAAATTCAGTGAGCTCACCAAGGTTTTCAATTTGAAAATTTCTCACATTCCTTGTGATAGGTAGAAAATTGGTGCATCTTATTGTAGTTTAATTTGAGATTTTATAATCTTTTATGTGATTGAATGCACCGTTTTCATATCTATATATGTTTTTGATATCAAAATACTTCATATATCATTTTCACAATTATTCAGGAATTTTGGAGTATATTTTGATCAAGAGATATGTTCATGGGCCGAGAAATGAACACAAATTGAAGTTGGGGCAGTTTGGTTTAAAAAGATATGTTCACACACATAATTAGAGGGAGATCTTTCTTTTCTTTCTCTACAAGCCACTCTAGAGAGAGAATTATTTTAATAAATTAGTTTTTTTTCTTATGGATTCTACAACTTTTATGAAATCGAATTCAAGGATGCTTGGATAATTCTCCAACTCCGATTAGTAGGGATGATAATTTCATGATAATTTGAGGGAGGGTGTAAAATTGATTAAGACATAATTGATATTGGAGGATAATTGAACTGTTAACTAGAATGTTTTTCATCCTTTGATTTCTTGTTTAATTTGTCTTATAGGTTCTTAGTTAATTTTAGTATTAATCATTGATTAATCCAAACCCCATCTTTTATGTTTCTTGAATTGAACATAGCTGACATAGTTAAATCTCACTTCTCGTGGGATAGACTCCGACTTGCCATATCTACTAGTTAGTTAGGTTAGGAAGAATTTTAATTAATTTTATCGCTTCATGACAGTTCGGTCACCTTGTAAAGGCAATGCAATCAAACAGATCATCTCGCTGATATTGCAACATAGACGAAAAACCTTGCTTCTTTCTCCAATTTCATTTTTTGTAAGAGTTTGAAAGGTTAAGTGATGGTTGATAGTTGTCAAATGCCAACATTTTTAGATTATTTATCTACACATAAACAATCAACATTTAAAAAAAAAAAAAAAAGAACTTTCATGTAATTGATGAAGAGTGAAACATAAAAATAAAAAATTATTGAGTTTATTACTTTTTATGCCCCGTAAAGTAGGGGGTCTGGCAATCTCGGACATTATTATATCGGGCTGGCCAATTCGGACATTATTGTTTAAAAATTAGCAATTTATGCCCAATTTCAACCCGAATGGCTTATTTGGGCTGAAATCGCACGTGCAGTGCACATGTGGCCCTAATTTCGGGCTTTTCGGGCCTGATATGGAATAAAAATAAAGTAAAACAAAAACAAAAAAAAAACATTTTTTAAGAATTAAAATAAAATTAAAATAAAATAAAAAAAGTCCCCCCAAATCAAAATCAAATCCCCTCCCCCCCCCCCTCCTCCATTGATTCTCCCACGGCCGCCGCCATCGCCACCGCCACCGCCACCGCCGACAGCTCACCACGACGGTTTATAGACGCTGATTTTCTTCTTGGAATCATTGTATCGCCGGCAGCTTTGTGGATTTATAGACGATGGTGTTCCGAATCCATTAGATTGCATAGTCCACAAATCTGAAGACCCTTCATGGCCATTTTATTCGTGCTCGGAATGAGGTTCGGACAGATTTCATGAAAGAAATCAAAACTCCTTCCTATAATGAAAGAAATCAAAACTAGAAGAATTTCATTCTGTGTTCTTGATACAACAAAGCACTAGCTAATATATACAAGAAGAAAGAATCTACTCCTTCCTAGAAAAACGTACAAGGATCCCTACAAAAGAGCTTTGCGGCAGCGGCGGTGGCGGTGGGAGAATCAACCGAGGGGGGAGGATTGGGGGAGGGGGGCGGGGGGCGGGGGATTGGGGAAGGGGAAGGACAGTGAATTTAATTTAATTTTTATTCTTAAAAAGTGTTTTTTTTTTTTTTTGCTTTATTTTTATTCCATGTCAGCTAAATTGGCCCGAAAAGCCCGAAATTAGGGTCACACGTGCACTGCACGTGCGATTTCAGCCCAAATAAGCCATTCGGGCTGAAATTGGGCATAAATTGCTAATTTTTAAACAATAATGTCCGAATTGACCAGCCCGATATAATAATGTCCGAGATTGCCAGACCCCCTACTTTACGGGGCATAAAATGTAATAAACTCAAAATTATTTACGTGAAGTAAATATGCTTGTACTTTTATTTATGATCAAAAAGCAAAAAAAAAAAAAAAAAAAGGAAACATAAAATATTCAAATGCAATATGAACAAGGGAACAGAGATGAAAATTCAAATAAAAAATCAAATATAAGTGGAAAATAAGAAATCACAAACAAGGAAAAAAGGAAACAAACAACAAAGAAAACATTGCAACACGATATGTTACACCATATGTAATAGAAGATCCAGACTCCAACTTGAGATGACACTAACATGTGAGAAACACCTCATAAAAACAAATTTTCCTAAAACATTGACTAAAACATTATTGTGGATGCTCTAAGCATCATTTCGATGAGAAGAACACATGTTTCCGTCATGGATATATGGATGGCAAGTCCTTGAAAACCTTCGCTGATGTAACTTATTGATATACACATTACTTCCGGATTGACCTTCAAATAGACTACATTTGCATTTGATGTTTTGCTACAACAGTAGATCTTGCATGATCGTCTTACATATCTCATTTCGTAAGACGAATCGACCTGACCTAATCAACATTAGGTCAGTGCGGTAAATCCAAAAGTATTATATGACATGTATAAAAATATTGCTAATACTTTTATGTATGTCATGGGATGATTAGCCGATGATGATCGTGAAGGTTGATCTTCAGCAGGTATATGTACAGGTGCGGGCACAGGCACAGGCACGGGCACAGGATCAGGCTTGAATTCTTGGAGCCTGGATTCATTGTAAAATTGAGAGATCTCGAAACGGAGATTGCAGGTGGGCCAGAGGACTCTGCACCCAGTCTTCCTGTCACAATACTGTGGTATCTCTCCTGCAGCACCACTTAAGCAGGTGCTGCATTCCTCTCGAGACAAATCCGGGGTGCACTGAACCAAGGCGAAGATGTTTTGAGAATCGGGTCCAGTTATAGTCCCCGCCGCCACCTTTCTCCCAGAACCACCAGATGCAGCCTGGTTACGAAGATTGTCCAGCAACCTTGTCATAGCCTCCTGAAACAGAACAGGACTCGTGGCATTTGCTTGGGGACTAGGCCAGTGATCTGACGGACTACTCGCCATGGCTCCATATATCGTCTTGTTTGAGTATCGGAACATGCAGAATTCCCCCCAAATAATTGCTTGCTTTTGATTCGGGCATGTTCTTAAAAGCTGAGATGCATTTGTCTGAATACACTCGCGACATTGGTTGAGTTGAACATCGCCTCTGCAGAGAGCAATGCTGTTGACTCTGTCTCTGCCCTGCCCAACAGACACGTTATAGAAGCCATTGTTATCGATATTCGTATACGAAGAGTTGAGAGCGGTGATGAGGTTAGCCCTATAGGGGCTATTACTCGTGTAATTCCCATTGTTTTGGCAATGAGGTTGGGCTAAGGCTAAGAGGCCTGCGTTTATGAAGAAAACGAGGGAGATTAACAGTGATCTTTGATACTGCATTGTAATTACTTTTAGAGAGATGATGAAAAAATATGTTGAATGAAATGTACCGCAGACTACGATCAGTTTTTTGGTTCAACTTTATAATGAAATGTGGTACTGTTCTTAGTCCATTATAATTAATTTTCTGAATTAATTTGGCTGGTGGTTAAAAGATTTGTCTCGTCTCATTCAAATTTTTTTTTTTTTTTGTTATATGAATTGGGAGTGGATGGTGGACTTGGAAAAGTTTAGATTCTTGGTCGTGAATGAGACAGGAGAAGGTGCATTCCACAGGGATTGCGAGTTGCCCACCTTTGAGTCAACAAGTCTTCCATTAATTTAATTACTAGCACATATATTCCTTCCTAATTTGTTTTAATTCTGTTTGTCCATACTCATCAGAAACTTCAATCCATATCTCATGTCTCTTCCCGTAACTAACAGAAGAAAGAGAGAGCATCAAATTTAGTATTATAAATATTTTTATTGATTTGGTTTGAGAGTATTTTAGGTGATTTGTTTTCCTCACTCACCTAAATTTTAATGTTCAAAAACATGGAGATGAACGTGAATTCATGGAGAATGGAGAAGTGCTCAACGATCATTGATAATATGCTATTTGTACAAAGACTGTCTATTTGTTGTCTTCGTACTCAAAGCAACGATAATAATAGTTTTTGTGGCGTTCCATGAGTATTTGTACTTGTAGTCATATCATTTTGAGATGAATTATAAGATGAAATGATTGCATTTGCATTTGATGCGTTGCTAGAGTTGAACTTCTAAATGTGGTGATTTTTCATTTTCATCATCTGATACATACTTTAATGTTTCTCCTGCGTAAAATCAAAATCCAACTTTAGTATCATTCTGAACTCATTTCTCAAAATATTCACTATGGATAAATCAAATCTCATTACATTTCGCCACGATTGATACATGGATGATGGCCAGGCTTTGAAAATTATCGCGGACACAACTCAGTGACGGACAGACCATTTTGAGATAAACCTTCAGATATAATTGCATTTGCATTTGATGCTTTGCTAGAATTGGACACTTGTATATCATGTTCTTGAAATTGTGCAACATGTGAACCGATGTAAAATGCAGGCTCAGAAGGTACTGCCAATGTCATGGTGGGAGTATTGAGCATCGAAACAATAGAAGTCGTTGCTGGCCTGTCCGCACCATTTTCTTGAACGCATAACAGTCCGATGTGAATGCATCTCAACATCTCACGCATTGAACCCCTACCATTACTCAATAGGACAGGATCAATCGTATTTTCAAGTGTTCCTTGTAGCCACTTTTTCCATGTCTGAAAATGCAATATCATTAGATCCAAGGATAATTCTAGACAAATTGGCTTCAAAAATACATATTGAAGCATGGCATATCTAATCAATTTTTCATTTCCAATAATACTTACAGAAGTCAAGAGGTACTCCATATTCCGGGTATAATTATTTCTTTGACCACTGATGATCTCCAAGACCAACACCCCGAAGCTAAATACATCCGATTTAATAGAGAAGTCCCCGTACATTGCGTATTCTGGTGCCATGTATCCACTGCATATGCATGAAATATAATTGTGGTTAGATAAGAAGGATTATTTTGTATATATCTCTTTGTAAAGCCAAAAAAATCCTAGTGCTGCAACTAAGGACATAATATTTATGCTCAAAACTCTTAGTCTAGAGTATAAAACTTACTATGTTCCGACAATCCTGTTAGTACTTCTTTGTGTTTCATCTTGTTCAAATAATCTTGCCATGCCAAAATCTGCAATTTTTGGGTTCATATCTCCATCTAAAAGTACATTACTTGCTTTGAGATCACGATGAATTATCTTGAGTCGAGAATCTTCGTGCAAATACATAAGCCCTCTCGCAATGCCCAAAATGATTTTGTAGCGTTTATCCCAATCCAAATAGGAACGTTTTATGGGGTCTGTTGAATTAAAATAAATCACTATGAAAGCTCAGGGGAATACAACCACTAAAATGCGTGACAAACCTACACAAGGTTGATCTATTGATGATATTAAAAGAAAAGCATTACCAAATATGAATTGGTCTAGGCTTGCATTCTGAACAAATTCGTATATTAGTACCCTCTCCATTCTTTCCATGGCGAAACCTAAAAGTTTGACGAGATTCCTATGTTGTAGTTTGGCAACTAACAAGACCTCATTCTTGAATTCAATGTCGCCTTGGCCCGAGTTCTTAGCCAACCTTTTCACTGCTATTTCTTGACCGTTTAAACTTTTTCCCTGCATTTAAAACACAAAGTAAACAACCAAATTAACCTACTTATGAAACTACAAGTGTTTTGCATATACATCAAATTAGTATACTAAACTATCACCTGATAAACTGCCCCAAATCCGCCTTCCCCCAGCTTGTTAGCATCAGCAAAATCACTAGTTGCAGCTCTTATTTTGCCAAAGTCGTATTGCAGGGATTTGTCCGTGTATATCTCATCAGTGGTTAACTCACCTTGAAGAAAAAATAGTAAGGTTGATTTCCATTGAACTTGAATTATGGTAGACAACACATACACCATAAAAAAAGAAAAGGAAGGATAAATATCTTACTCCACAAGAGCTCCTGCCGTCTCCGCTTCATTCTTTTACTCCACAAGATGGAAGCTAAAACAGCAAGTGTTATTGTACACACAACAATTGGGACAACCAATTTTACCGTATTATCATCTTTCTTTCTTCCTGTATCAGTATTACCATCATCCTTTCCTGAAAATATGGAAGGAAATGTGTTAGGTCTTATATAAAACTTATAATCATATTATATAACGGAGTACAATTACCCGGTGATGACTGTAAAGGTGAATCTACGACAGGCAACGGGGCAGGCACTGGATCAGACCGGAATTCTTGGAGCCTGGTTTCATTGTAAAATTTATAGATCTCGAAATGAAGATTACAGCTGGGATATAGGACTCTGCACCCTCTCTTCCTGTCACAGTACTGTGGTATTTCAGCTGCAGCTCCATATAAGCAACTGCTGCAATCCTCTCGAGACAAATCAGGGGTGCACTGAACCAAGGCAAAGATGGTTTGAAAACCAGGTCCACTTATATTCCCAGCTGCCACCTTTCTCTGAGAATAAGCAGATGCAGCCTGGTTACGAAGATCGTCTAGCAACGTTCTCACATCCTCCTGAAACCGCTCAGGACTCGTGGCTTTCCCTGTATTCGACCAGTAATATGCAGGGCGAGTCATAAGGGTTCCATATATGGACTCATTTGAGTATCGTAACACGCAGAGCTCACCCCAAAGAATCGCTTGCTTTTGATTCGGGCATGATCTTAAAAGCTCATCAGAGCCTGTTTTTATACACTGGCGACAAGCGCTCAGTTGAGCATCGCCTCTGCAGAGAACGAAGCCGTACACTCTATTTTTATCCTGATTAACATACAAGGTGTAGAAACCATTGTTGTCGACAGCGTCATATAAAGAGTCGAGAGTGGTGTTGAGACTAGCACCGTACGTGCTAGTACTCGTGTAATTCCCATTGTTTTGGCATAGAATTTGGGCCAGGCTTAATAGGTTTTTGTTTATGAAGAAATGAAGGAGATAAACAATGATCTTATAATTCATTGTAACTTTTAAACACAATATGAAAAATATGCTGAATGAAATGCAGTTCTAACTTCAACTTTATGGTGCAGAAGAAGCTGTTAATGTGATGTGGTCTTGCTTTCACACCATCCAAAGATTTTTCATTTTTTTTCTTTTCTCAATTTTGGATTTTTAATTTTCAATTCTATTACAATTACTAATTTTAATTTAAAAAAATATGTGTTGACTGGGATTCTCCAATTGATCTTTTAAGAAATTGATCAAATGCTTTATTATGATGAAAATAGTCCATTTAATTGAAACGTCAAAGTGAACACTATATTTATATTATATTATTTGTATGTCAATTGTATTTTAGTGTCAATTGAAAATCAATAATCTCAGCATGATTAATAATAAAGTTTGTTTATTATTTCTTTAATTAACTAATTTCAATTTACAATTATTTTCTATTAAAAATATTCAAATAATGATTGATTTTAATTGATATAATTAACAGAAAAAATATATAATGATTGTTTTAATGTTAAATTGATGTGAGTGTGTATTAAGAAAAAATGTGAATATTTTTAAATTAATGTGGTGATACATAGAACTTACAAAAATGAATGTTAATAACACTCGTTATTTCAAATCTATATAGTGGTAGGAAAAAGTATAACTTGATATTTATTGTATGAGGACTTAACAGCACACCTTTTAGGAAAAACAGACGCATTTTTTATTAGGGAGACTAAGAACTTTCCATTCAAATTATAGAACTTTCCATTCAAATTATAAATCTGTAGGCATTTTTTCTTTTTTTTTTACGTTAATTACGTTAAGGAAAAAAAAACACTAATTTAGGGTTTAGTTTCAATTGCAACATGAAATTTTGACTATAACACCAAAAACATACTCTCTCCGTCCCTGCTAACTTTGTCTACTTTCCTTTTTTTGTTTGTCCCAGCTAACTTTGTCAGCCCAAAAATGACAAAGAAAAATTTACTCCCTTACTCTTCCATTTCTTTCATTTTACAACTTTTGCACTCAAAAAACACATATTTATTACAAAATTGTCACTCAAAAACATTAAAATAACACATCACATCAAAGTCAACAATTTTTTCTTAAACTCCGTGCGGTCAAACCATGGCAAAGATAAGGGGGACGGAGGGAGTACAATTTAACACTTATTTCAATTTGGGACATGTTTGAGTTTTTCGGACTTTTATTTATTGACATGAAATTCAAATTGTATAAGTTAATTATTGAGATATATATATATATATATATATTTTTCTATTACCTATATAAAAGTGTTGATATTTCTTACAAAATATGGATTGCCTAATATATCCTTATTAAATATTATTATTTTAAAGTTACAATAGTAATTTAGAATTTTCATAAATTAGAATTCTAATCCAAAATCATATAGAATTTTATTTTAACTAGAACTCTAATTTAATGTAGATTATATATCCTTATAAAAGATTACTATATATAAATCTTAATAACAATTTAATATATTTATTCACATAATTTTATATTAGAATTTCTAATATATATTTATTATGTTTTGTTATTACTTTATTATTTAATAGTTTTATGTAATTAGCTAGAATCTTATTTTGAATTTTATTTAATAGTCGGGTAAATTTCTTTTTTTCGTTCACGGGCTAATGTCCATTTTACGTCCATTTATTTTTTAATTTTCAATTTTAGTCTAATTAAAGAAAAAAATGTCACTATTTGATCCATTGCCCGTCGGAAAATCGTTTTTCCGGCCGGTTGCTGGCGATTGCATGTCAATCACCCCCAATTTTGGTTTTCCGACCGAATTGAGCTGATTTGGCTTACTGGATCCCACGTGGCATTTCTTAAATACCTACATAAGATTGCTCTAGAGAATGCCACTTGGAAGTCCGGTAAGCCACATCAGCTCAATTTGGTCGGAAAACCAAAATTGGGGATGATTGAGATGCAATCGTCGGCAACCGGCCGGAAAATCGATTTTCCAGTGGACAATGGTCCAAATAGTGACGTTTTTCACTTTAATTGGACTAAAATTGAAAATTCAAAAATAAATGGACGTAACAGTAGCCCTTTAAGTAGACGTAAAGTGGAATTTTCCTTTTATTAGTTTTATGTTAGAATATATCATGATTTTATTCATACATTTGTAATAAAGTAAGGCAAATAATTATTTGTATATACATTATATAATACTTTTAGTAATGTTGCTCCTGTTTTTACGAAATTTTTTTTCTTAATTTTTTTAATACGAGGAAATACATTTATTCTTCAATTTTAAATGATTAATTTAGTAATTTTATATTATAATTACGAGTAATATATCAATTTAGTCTTTTAAGTTAGGTTCTTTCCATTTTTGGTGCATCAATTAAGCTTTCCAATTATAATCCTTTAACTATCGATATTTCCAATTTTAGTTCTTTTTTAACCAAAATTGTTGACGTGGCTATCAGAAAATCTGACGTGACCATTGGAAAATCAAACGCGGTAGTTGGAAAATCTGATGTGGCAATCGGAAGGACTAAAATTGGAAAAAAATCAATAATTGAAGGACTAAAATTGAAAAACTTAAACTTGATGCATCAAAACTGAAAAGAGCCTAACTCACATGATTAAAATTGATATTACCCTTACAAGTATAACCCCTAATTCCTATATAGAATTTTAATAATTTTGGCTTATACATGTAATCTAATATTTATATTTGCATGTATATATTCTTTCAAATCCACCCATTTGGATGTGGATAGATATAGATTTGAAATTTGTTACTTTTATTTTGAACTATTTTTTTGAGTAAAATGAGTGCATTTCAAATTCACCACAACTTGAATGAATTTGAAAATGGAAAGTTTTGGATTTTGGGGGTGTGCTTATTAAATAAATAATATTAAATAGGGAATGAGAAGTCACCATTTCATATAAACGGGTCCGTTTTTAGGTTAACGAATTGGTGAGGGCCATAAATATCATCCCCATAATTTATAAATGGGGATTCATCGTCTCCATCACATTCCCCAATTTGATCGGGGAATCCCCGTCCTATTAACATCAGTACCTAATAGGGATGATTACCACTTATTGACAGAGAAATTAGCATCCCTAAGCAGATTGTGAAATCAATATTTAAGGCAAAGTTAAATATCTCATTTACAAAAGTAGAAAAACATAAGTCGTAGTTAATATGCACAATTCGACAACCAATGGTGGTACCATACAATCTATATCTCTTATCCAAATATATTATATTTGTCATATCAATGTTAAGATATATTTTGAAGTGTATCAGTTGTGAAGTATTTGTAAATATATATTTAGAAGCTCATGATGGAGTGACAATTAACATGACCTAAAAAGACGATAAGAATTCAATTGATGAAATCAAATAATTCGAAGATGCTCGACACGTCTAAGTTAAGAAGCAATGTGGGAAATATTTGGATTCAATTTATATGAAATATTTATTTCAGTTATCAACTTCCAACTATATCTACAAAACCAACAAAACTTAACTTATTAGACAAATCAAAATTTGAAAAAATATTTTAACATAGGACCATACCTCCAAACCATTGCTCAATTTGTATTTTACAATGTGTTGTATAAAGATGTTAAGAATTAAATTGATGAAATTAAATAATTCAAATATGCTCGACGGGTCTCCACTTAATAAGTAATGTGGAGAATTTTTTGATTCAATTTATATGATATTATTTATTTCGATTATCAACTTGCAACTATATTTTCCAACCAATAAAACTTAACTTATTGGACTAATCAAGATCTGGAAAAGCGAACCAGATACCTTACAATTTTAAAGAACTTTGAAAAACAATATGATTTTTTTTCTAAAACAACATGGGAAAAGACATAAGTTCATGTGATCTTGTGATTGTTCCTGATTATCACTAAGACCATGGATAATGATTTACCAAAAAATATAGTTGCTGAAATGTGAAATTGAGACCATATAACAAGTTCAAGTAGTATACATAACCTGAATATCAAACAACATAATTTTTTTATTGAGAATTACGTTTTGGATAAACAAAGAGGATGTTAGAAGCCAGGGAAAAAAAAAAGGATGTGATTGGACGTACAAGTACTGCAACTCCAGTAGATGGAGAAAGATAAAATTGTACGTTATATCTTCCACAAAAAATCTTAACTTTTTTCACCTTATATTTATTCATATATTTACTATTTACTATGCACGAGTTTCACAAAATAAAAATTGCAAGAGTTTTTAAATTAATATTGGGAAGGAGATTAGGTACAATTAGTTGTTGAAGAGAGGAAGAATGAAAACTAAAAGAGATAAAAAGAGAAGATTGTGTGGTTATAGAAAATCTAAAATTACAAATCTACCAAACATATTCTAGAAATTAGAATTTTGGAATGACTTCTGTTATTATATATATATATATATTGTAAAATTATTATTTAAAGTCATAACAGTGATTTAGTAATTATAATAATTATATAAATGTAATTTTAATGAACTGTGATGCAGTACTTTTGCATTGCATGCACTCTTCCAAATCCATCTACACTAAATAATCATAATCTTATATCCTATATAATCCTAATATTAACTCTATACATGTAATATAATATTTTTATTTTTATTTTTATTTTTTGTATTTGATACTTTTAAAATTTATATAATTGTCTAAAATTTCCTTATTAAGGATTAGTATTTACGGTTATCATAGTAATTTAGTAGTTATAATGATTTTAAATACATGCAATTTTAATAACATGTAATTGGAAAGTATCAAATTGACACCTATAACGTGGACCTATTCCAATTTTGGTGTACCAACTTTGCCTTTTTCAATTTTGATCCCTTAATTGTTGATTTTTTTCCTAATTTCAATATTTTTTTGTCGGAATAACCAAAATTGATGATATGCTTGAAACTTATTAATGTCTTGATTATTTGTATATTTTTTTCTTCTAAATTTTAATTTGTTAGGAATTGAAGAACCCGACATTTTAATCTAATACATTAATATGTTATTTTTCATTTTTTAAAACTATAAAATATATTCAACCTCCACGTGCGACGCACGTGCTCCATACTAATATATATATATATATATATATACACACATGTGGATGATAACTGATTCGCAACATGTTTAAGTTTTTTGTGCTTCAATTGTTGATGTAAAGTTCAAATTGTATAAGTTTATTAACACTTGTTTTAATTCGGGACATGTTTTGAGTTTTTCGGACTTCAATTATTGACATGAAGTTCAAATGTATAAGTTAATTATTGACATATATATATATATATATATATATTTACAAGTGGATGATGGCTGATTCACAACATGTTTAAGTTTTTCGTGCTTCAATTATTGATGTAGAGTTCAAATTGTAAATTATTGTATAAGTTCACACAGCATCAATATACTTTAAGATAACTTCCACATTGAACTTGAAGCACAACATACGACATCAAAAAGAAGAAGATTAAACATCTTAGGGGTGTTTGGCTAAGCTTATTTTTAGAGCTTATAATCTCTCATATCTTATAAGATGTTTTTAGAGCTTATAAGATGTCTCATTTAAGTTTAATATAAGTTGTTGAAGTGTTTGGGTAAATAAGATGATGAAGCTTATAAGTTGTTAGTAATTATATTTGTGTAATTTCAATAATCAAATTTGAAGGTGATTTGAAAAATAAGCTCTTATTTTAGAAATAAGTTAGAATTTCCCAACTTTTCAAAAAAATGGCTTATTAGCTCATAAAATAAGATCTTATTTTTAAAAGTTAGTCAAACACTTTTGAGGAGCTTATAAACACTTAACATCTTATAAGCTCTCTTAAGGAGCTTATAAGCTTAGCCAAACACCCTCTTACTCTCATTTTATCTTGTGAAGAAGGTGGTGGTGGTAGCGGCACAATTTAGAGTTTCCCCAGGCCTTGTACTATTGTAGAAAGGATAAAGCTCATAGCGAATATTGATAATTGAAATAAACAGCAACTTTGCATGTAATCCAGGGCCTGGCCCAAGCAATTATCGGGGAGTACACAACACTGCATCAGTGCATAAAAGGTATTAGAGTCCGACATATTCCGGTCCCCTCCAGTAGCTGCCTCGCCTTGAATATCATCCAATAGTCATATCCGAGTTTCCTTAAATTCATTTGTTCTCCCTGAAACCTCAGGCATTGGTCATTCTAGGCTGTTTACATTTAAACTCACAGATTTGTCTTCAATAATTAGTCAATGAAAGAGATAGGAGTTGTAAAAGATCTGATCATATGATTCCTCCAATTTCTTATGAAGACTTGTTAGTTATTTCACTTCTAGACATTTTTTGAGAAGAAAGAGACCATTTTGCAAGATAGGCTTAAACCAAAAGGTATTTAAAAAATTAACAGAATAACCTGATTTATTTATTACAAAATGATCAACATTCAAGTGAATTAGCCCACCTTTCACACCTAATCTTAAATGCACTAAAAACAGGTTACAACATATTTATGCAGACTTGTCCAGCTTGTTATACTTCGAACCAACGAATGCATCAGTGCTTCAATTGGCTACACAAATAATAGACAGATTGTGTTGTTGGAATCATCGCGGGTATAAATCAGAGATTGAGGCGTCGTTTTTGGAAGAATCGTGAAAAGATATATCAGCTGGCTTGCATGAATCCGATGAATCAGACTCCTCAACTTGCACTACATTTGAGCCAAAGCCACTGGATAAATAAAATGCAGGTTGAGTGGGTGCGGCCATGGTTATGGAGAAGCTACTGAGCATCAGAATAACAGCAGCCATCGTTGGCCTATTTGCCGCGTCTTCTTGAACACACAGCAAACCTATATGAATGCATCTCATCATCTCAATCGTCGAACCTGAACCTGACCTCAAAAATGGGTCCAACACATTTGCAGCTGTTCCATCATGCCAGTTTTTCCAGGCCTGCAACATTATTTAACATTTAGAATCCCAAACAATCCAATCAGGTTTCATTCAAATTTGTAAACATTTGTACTTACAAAACTCAAGAGGTCCTCTACAGCCTCCCCACTTTGAAAATTACTATTTTTTCGACCACTGATGATTTCCAGGACCAACACACCGAAGCTAAAAACATCCGACTTTAAAGAGAACTGTCCGTGAATTAAGTATTCAGGTGGCATGTATCCACTGCAACATACAATTCTTTTAGTAATCGACAGGTAAAAGAGCGAACATGTCAATGTAAAATCATGTGGAATTACATTGCAATTAGAAACAAAGATAATATTCTTATCCATTTGAAGTTTGTAATCTAATTATTTATACTTACTATGTTCCAACAACTCGGCTGGTATTTTGTTGGGTTTCATCTTGTCCGAATAATCTTGCCATACCAAAGTCGGCAATTTTGGGGTTCATCTCCTTATCTAGAAGTATATTACTTGCTTTCAGATCACGGTGAATTATTCTCAATCGAGAATCTTCATGTAAGTAGAGAATCCCCCTAGCAGTACCGACTATGATCTTGTAACGACTGCCCCAATCCAAATGTGAACGCTTGATTGGGTCTACAGATCCAATAATAGTGTTAAGTCAAGATTAATTTTGAAGTCTCAGTCATTGTTGAGAAATAACATACAATAGAATGTGGTACGTAAATGAAACAAAAGAGAAGTGTTACCAAAGAGAAAGAAATCGAGGCTTGCATTCTGAACGAATTCATAAACGAGAAGCTTCTCCGTCTCTTCCAGAGCAAAACCCAAGAGTCTAACCAGATTCCTGTGTTGAAGCTTGGCCAGTAATAGGACCTCATTTTTGAATTCCAGATTACCCTGTCCTGAATTCTTGGACAATCTTTTCACAGCAATTTCCAGGCCGTTTGCAAGTCTCCCCTAATATGATCAAATCACGAAATATACAATTGCATTTACATGTTATTAATTCCCTGTTTTTAATGTTCTAACACACTGCTAACATTTATTTAATCACATACCTTGTAAACAGCCCCGAATCCACCTTGGCCCAACTTCTTGTCATCGGAGAAATCATTTGTAGCAGCTTTGATTATACTAAAAGAATATTGCAGAGATTCAGCTGTGCTAATCTCGTCTCCAGCTTCAATAGTAAAAGAGAAATTTAATTCAGGATGAAAAATAAAATAAAAATTGTACAATTCAACCCATGGAAAAGACCTGTCTTTCAAGTTTCAAGAAGATGAAATACTTACGCTCAGGGTTCTGAATTGGCAATTGTTTATTTTTCCTTCTGATGAAGAAGATGATAGCAAAGACAGCTAGTATCAGGGACACAACAACCGTAATAACAATAGCAATGACAATTCGAGCTGTATTACCATCACCCTTTCCTGAAAATATTGAAGGAAATTTGTAAGGCCTTATATAATGCTAATAAGCAGATTACACAGGAACCTGAATCACACTTTATTATACAGATAGCATAATTACCAGGTGATGACGGTAAAGGTGGATCCGCCACAGGCACAGGCACAGGCACAGGCACAGGCGCAGGCACGGGCCCAGACTCAAATTCTTGCAGCCTAGTTTCATTGAAAAACGGAACAATCTCAAAACGAAGATTACAGCTGGGCCATAGGACTCTGCAGCCTATCTTCCCATCACAATAGTTTGATATTTCAGACGTGACACCAATTAAGCACCTACTGCAATCCTCTCGAGACAAATCCGGGGTGCATTGAACCATGGCAAATATAATCTGGAAACCAGGTCCAGTTATATTCCCAGCTGCCACCTTTCTCTGAGAACCACCAGATACAGCCTGGTTACGAAGATCTTCTAACAGCGTTCTGAGAAGCTCCTGAAATCGCTCAGGGCTCGTTGCATTCCCTACATTATACAAGTAATATGCAGGCCTACTCGCCATGGTTCCATATATAGTCTCATTTGAGTATCGTAACATGCAGCGTTCATCCCAACGAACTGCTTGCTTTCGATTCGGGCATGATCTTAAAAGCTCATCAGAACCTGCTTGTATACAGTCGCGACATGCGTTGAGCTGAACATCGCCTCTACAGAGGACGAGGCCGTTGGCTCTGTCTATGCCCCGCCCAACAGACACGTTGTAGAAACCATTGTTATTGATATTCGTATACAAAGAGGAGAGAGTGGCGTTGAGATTGGAACTGTAGGTGCTATTCCTCGTGTAATTCCCATTGTTTAGGCATTGAATCTGGGCCAAGGCTAAGAGGTCTGCATTGATGAAGAAAATGAAGGAGATTGTAAACAATGATCTTTGATAATTCATAGTAACTTGTGGACGGAAGATGGGAAAAATTGCTGAATGAAATGCATCAGAGGCTACAAGTTTCAATTAATTGCTTCAGGCTTAGGATGAGGACGAAGGAGTTGATGTAATGTGGTACTGCTCTTGGTCCACAATCATTAACTTTTTTTTCTTTGAATGTTAATTAAAAGACTCTTGGTACAAGCTGTAACGTTGATTTTGTGTGAGGATAGTACATATTACTAATACAATTTTTTCTCTTCTAAAATGCAACTTATTTGATTGGTCCAGAATAGAATCGAATTGGAAAGAAAAGAAAAAAAATGAAAATCATTTGGATTGAGATCTTCTATTACACTTGGTGTTACATCTTCTATTCCAAATTAATTACCACACGCCATGTGTATTCAATGACATCATTAATTAATATGTGGCGTGTATTAAATGTTATGTAACACGAGATGTTACACCAAATGTAATAGAAGATCCAGACTCAAATCATTTGTTATAGTAATTTTGTTGAACAAACATAACTAACTATGGGATAATTGAATGAAACCAAATCAGAATATTTAACGAATTTTTTATGTGACATGTCACATAATTTATATTAGAATTTAGGGAAAGAGTTTAATTCATAAATAATAATGTGTGGTAATGATTCGTAGAAGCATGTGATATGATTTATTGTGTTTTTGTTTTGGTTAGAAGACTTGGAAGTGGGATGGTGGACTTGGAAAAGTTTACATAGAGAGGAGTGATGTGACAGGACAAGTGTAGGTGCGACGCGGATTGGAAGGATCCCCTTACTTTACTGACCATTTCAACAGAGACTTCTATTCATTTACGACCACATTTTGTTTCTCTCTTTGCTTTTCGTTTGTCTCGACAACATATTTCAAGATCATGCCATGTCATCTATCATTTTCACCAACATCATCAATATATGATAGATTAAAATAAGGTTTATATATCAATGAATAGTTTTAACTTTCAATAGTTTTTTTTTCCTAATAAATAAAATTACAAATGAGAAGTATTTTTTTGAAATAATCATGCTAGAATTTTATTATTATTAATGTATAATGTAAAAGCTCTCGTAATCTGATGTCTATTATGCTAAAATCAAAACATTCACAACGGTGTGTCTAAATATTTTCAAGAATAATGGCAAGCGGTAGTGGGAAAAACTATCAATACAAACTCGAATTATTAACTCGTAAATGTACTCATAACCACAAAATTTTATGCATATTTTAACTATATGTTTTCTTAATTTTCTATTTTCCATTATAATTTCTTTTGGTTTGATTGAAAACATGATAATCCACGGGTGGATAAGCTAGCTAACACATTTGTCGGGTTTTCATAAAAAGGTAGAGAGCTCAGCTCATGATATTATACAAAAATATATAAGGAAATAATTTTTTTAACATTCAATACTTTGATGTATATTTTTCTACCATAAAAGATAATAAAGTGACATTTTCTATACTATTTTGACTCGGTCATGGAGAAATGATTGATTAATGATCGATGATGATATATTCTATTTATTTATACTATTATTTAACAAATGATTTATCTAACAAATCATATAAATTGATAAATGTAATTAAATTGATAAATGAGACTCGATTAATAGAGGAAAAATGAAGATCGTTAAATTGAATAATTTTAGGCATATTGAGTTGAAACTGTTTGAAATTAAATGAGTCATTATAAATAATTAAACGAATTTGCAAATATTAATCGAGTCACTAATTTCCTCTATTAATCGAGCCACTATGTATTTAGTTTTTTACATGGTTACTCGAACCACTATGTAGTGGTTCGAATAACCATGTAAAAATAGTGCTCGAGTGATTCGAGTAACCATATAAATTTTAAACCAAATTTATTTGGTTACTCGAGCCACTATTTTTACATGGTTATTCGAACCACTGTCAATTTGACATAGTGGCTCGAGTAACCAAACAAATTTGATTTTTTACATGGTTACTTGAATCACTATGTATTTGACATAGTGGTTCGAGTAACCAAACAAATTGTGTTTTTTACATGGTTACTCGAGATTAATAGAGGAAATTAGTGGCTCGATTAATATTTACAAATTCGTTTAATTATTTATAATGGCTCGTTTAATTTCAAATTGTTTCAATTCAATATACCTAAAATCATTCAATTAAACGATCCTCATTTTTCCTCTATTAATCGAGCCTCATTTATCAATTTAATTACATTTATCAATTTATATGATTTGTTAGATAAATCATTTGTTAAATAATAGTATAAATAAATAGAATATATCATCATTCGATCATTAATCAAATAATTATTCATGAGACTGTGTCACGTAAATTTTTGTGATTATAAAATAATGTTAAGTTCATAATCTATCTTGATAAATTCCGTGAAATTTTATAATACTTTTTCACAAATTCTCCCATGCATTAATTGCATTGATCTAATTTCATGATATTGGGTCAATTCCTCCTGGATGCACGTCCATTTGTTTTTTTTTTTTTCCTTCCAGTATTGAGATTTTTATATTGTTTTGGTGTGGCATTTACATTGTAATGATATACTTTTATGTAGAAATATCAAGACCTTTATGTTATCAAATTAGAAAAAGTTTGTAAATCCTCAGAAAATTTTCAGCGCATTTATGGATTAACATATTTTTATATAACTATATCAATATAAATGTGCAATTAAGATCACATAAATGTATGATTTATATCACATAAAGGTGCATATGTATATATTTTACTTAAATTCTTCATTATTTTTATAAGTTGTAGTATATAAAAGTCATCACATTTGTACGTAAAGGTTATACGTATATAACATATAAAATCACACTAATATAATTTGAACAAGAAAAAAAAAAAAGGATTTGGATCCAGTACAAATCATCCTAGTTGCACGGATGTGTAATTGATGTATGGAACACCAACTCATATTTTTTAAGTATGTCCTTTAAATTAGGAAAATTAATGAATTTTGAACTATATAGTTCAAAAATGATACCAAGTTATATTTAGCGACGCAATAGAAAAGTGTGGAAATCCCGTTGGAATTGAAGTTGCATGCTACCTTCTTCATCTTGCAGAGAAATTAGAGGTTTGGCGATGGCAAAATTGACTAAACTTTTCTCGGAAGCCAACTTTTCCGCATTGAGAAGCCAGGGTTTGACACTTACAAAACGCAATATCCCTCTTTTGTTTTTCTTAAGACCAATTTCAAACTCAGTTAATTCGGTTATCATGCCATATCTAACGTATAGTCAAGTAGAATATCCGTGAACCGATTTCTTGATGCTAACCTGTTTGTGAAAATGCCGCACAGAAGTTTTGATATTAGTTCTTGCTTCTACACACCGTTTGCAGTAATTCCGGCTAAATTCTTTTGTAATCCACCTTATTTGTAGTGAAACTATGTAGGAATTGTTGTGGTTTTCTTTCCTTTTATTCTGATTTTAATGGTCTTTGTTTCTGTCGAGTAGTTATATAGTATTTTTGTAGAGGATCAAATTTTCAATTTACTTGATATGTATTCTGACCATTTTTGTGTTTGTTTGTCCCTTATGGGATTTTGCTACTTAGGAAGCATGACGTTTAGGTTCACTTTTGCATTCAAGATTAGGTGAAAATGCCACTAACAAAAGGTAACTAACATTATTTACGCATACTTATCCAGCTTGTATACTGATCTAAAATAACAATGCATCAGCGTTTCAATAGGCAAACAAATAATACACAATTTGTGTTGTCGGAATCATCGAGGATATAACTCGGTGATTGAGACATCGTTTTTGGAAAAATCATGAACCGATATATGAGCTGGCTGATTGCTTGAATTTGATGAAACAGAGTCCTCAACTTGCCGAATATTTGAGCCAAAGCCACTAGAAGCATAAAATGCAGGCGGAGTGGGTGCAGCCATGGTTATGGAAAAGCTACTGAGCATCAGAATCACAGCAGCCATTGTTGGCCTATCTGTTGCGACTTCTTGAACACATAGCAACCCGATATGAATGCATCTCAGAATCTCATTTATTGAACCTAAACCCGACCTCAAAAATGGATCCAACACATTGACAGCTGTTCCATCGCGCCAGTTGTTCCAGGCCTGTAATATTATTTGGCATTTAGAATCCTAAACAATCAAATCAGATTTCATTCAAATTTGTAAACATGTCTACTTACAAAACTCAAGAGGTCCTCTACAGTCTCTCCACTTTGAAAATTACTATTTTTCCGACCACTGATGATTTCCAGGACCAACACACCGAAGCTAAAAACATCTGACTTTAGAGAGAACTGTCCGTGAATTAAGTACTCAGGCGACATGTATCCACTGCAATACAAAGTTTTAGTAATCACGGAATCATTAGTTTCCACTGAATTTTTTTAGTCCAATACTTACTATGTTCCAACAACTTGGCTGGTATTTTGTTGAGTTTCGTCTTGTCCGAATAATCTTGCCATACCAAAGTCGGCAATTTTGGGGTTCATCTCCTTATCTAGAAGTATATTACTGGCTTTCAGATCACGGTGAATTATTCTTAATCGAGAATCTTCGTGCAAGTAGAGAATCCCCCTAGCAATACCGCCTATGATCTTGTAACGTCTACCCCAATCCAAATACGAACGCTTGATTGGGTCTATAAATCCAATGATGGTGTAAGTCAAAATTAAATCTCAAGTCACAAATAAGAAATAAACACTCAAACAAAAGAGAAGTGCTACCAAAGAGAAAGAAATCGAGGCTTGCATTCTGAACGAATTCATAAACGAGAAGCTTCTCCGTCTCTTCCAGAGCAAAACCCAAGAGTCTAACCAGATTCCTGTGTTGAAGCTTGGCCAGTAATAGGACCTCATTTTTGAATTCCAGATTACCCTGTCCTGAATTCTTGGACAATCTTTTCACAGCAATTTCCAGTCCGTTTGCAAGTCTCCCCTAATATGATCAAATCATGAAATATACAATTGCATTTACATGTTATTAATTCCCTGTTTTTAATGTTCTAACACACTGCTAACATATATTTAATAACATACCTTGTAAACAGCCCCGAATCCACCCTGGCCCAGCTTGTTATCATCAGAGAAATCATTTGTTGCAGCTTTAATTGTACTGAAAGAAAATTGCAGTGACTCAGCTGTGCTAATCTCGTCTGCGTCTGCGGCTTCAATAGCAAATAACTCTTTAAGTTGAGTATACTCCGAACAAAAAAGAATAAAAATTATACAAGTTTGCCTTTCAAGAAAGATCAAACACTTACCCCCAGGATTTTTAATTGGCTGTTGCCTTTTCCTCTTTCTGATCAAGAAGATGATAGCAAATACAGCTAGAATCAGGGACACAACAACCGGAATAACAATAGCAATGACAATTCGAGTTGTATTACCTCCACCATTTCCTGAAAATTTTGGAAGGAAAATTGTTAGGCCTTATATTGTGCTTATAATCAGATTACACAGGAAGAGAATGATTACCTGGCGACGACTGTAAAGGTGGATCTACGACAGGCACAGGCACAGGCACAGGCACAGGCACAGGCACGGGGGCAGGCACGGGATCAGGCTCGAATTCTTTGAGCCTGGTTTCATTGTAAAAGGGATAGTTCTCAAAACGAAGATTGCAGCTGGGCCAGAGGACTCTGCACCCTCTCTTCCTGTCACAGTACTGTGGTATTTCAGCTGCAGCTCCATATAAGCAACTGCTGCAATCCTCTCGAGACAAATCAGGGGTACACTGAACCAAGGCAAAGATGTACTGAAAATCAGGCCCAGTAATATTTCCAGCTGCCACCTTTCTCTGAGAACCACCAGATACAGCCTGGTTACGAATATCGTCTAACAGTCTTCTCACATCCTCCTGGAACTGCTCAGGGCTCGTGGCATTCCCTGGATTCCACCAGTAATATGCAGGCCTATTCTCCATGATTCCATACATCGTCTCATTTGAGTATCGTAACATGCAGCGTTCATCCCAACGAACTGCTTGCTTTTGATTCGGGCATGATCTTAAAAGCTCAGCAGAACCTGATTGTATACAGTCGCGACATGCGTTGAGCTGAACATCGCCTCTGCAGAGGACGAGGCCGTTGGCTCTATCTATGCCCCGCCCAACAGACACGTTGTAGAAACCATTGTTATTGATATTCGTATACAAAGAGGAGAGAGTGGCGTTGAGATTGGAACTGTAGGTGCTATTCCTCGTGTAATTCCCATTGTTTAGGCATTGAATCTGGGCCAAGGCTAAGAGGTCTGCATTGATGAAGAAAATGAAGGAGATTGTAAACAATGATCTTTGATAATTCATTGTAACTTCTAAACAGAAGATGAAAGGAGAGCTGAATGAAATGTACTGCAGGCTACAAGTTTCAGTGTATTGCTATGAAGAAAAGGATATTGATTTAATGTTGTAGTGCCACCATCATTATTAATTTTCTCTTTTAAAGTTGAAAAGTCTTACTGAGCTGTCTGATCTTTCAAACGGGTTAAATCTGCAAAGCCAAAATTGATTTTGTCTGAGGATTTAACACCACACATTTATATGAGAAAAGGATAGTGTGGAATGCAGATTTGGCCAAGCATGGAGCTAAAAACGTAAAATGCGGGGAAAGACTCATAATTACTGACCATTAATGCCAACAAGACTTCTATTCTTTAATTTTTATTTCTTCTTAACCTTATATTTCTGTACCATGTCATGCCACGTTGTATCATATAAGGCCCAAATTGGACCAACTGTGGGGATGCCTTCGGATCATATTTGGCGGTTTCATTTTAATTTTACTTAATTTTTTAAATATTAAAATTGCATATAAATATTACTATTATTTATATATTCCAAAATAACAAAAAAAATATTGAAGTTATATTATGATATAAATTAAAAAATTAGTACTCACACTTTCAGGCTGCAACAACAAGATAATACAATTTCAAACATTAGAAATTCTACAGTTAATTTGCAACAAAATACAAAACATAAACCTAAAAAGTTACAACTTATAATACAAATTAAACATAATAATCAACTTAAGATTAAAGAATAGAATAAGATGATATTGTTTTTGTATATATGAAACTTTAAAAAATAGATAACGTGATGGTTATCTATTTTATATGAACATCATATAAATATACAAGTAATATCATATAAAGGTAAAATAAAATAAAAAAGGCTAAAATTCTTTTACAACTCTTCATTTTTTTAAAGCTACATGACATTAAAATCATGACATCTGTATACATTAGCAAACACAATTAAGAAATCAACACTGCAAAACTTGAAAGTTGACGTGGAGATCACAATTTCGTGAAGACTTTTAGTATTATACTAGTATTACACAATATCTTTTTAAAATTAATATTATTAAAAACAATATATAAAAATGTAACATATTTTGAGTAAGAAATAACAATGCATAGAATACACATGCTAAATTAAAAATGTTATTTAACGAAAACTATTTTCATATTCACATGACTTAAAAAATATTTGTATTGTCGATTTGTAGGTAATACATACACTTTAGCCATATTTTATTAAAATTAAAGTAAAATTAAAATACATAAAATACATTATATTTAGATTTTTTTATTAATTTGTATTAACATAAATTAACATCTCATTTTCTATTAATATTTAATTTAATGTATATGGCTATATTTGTATTAACATATATAAATAGAAATCAATAAAAAAAATTCATGAATTTACTGATTTTTGTTATTCTTAAAATTATATTTATATACTCACATGACCTAAGTATATGAACATAATATTATTATTATTCATGATACGTCTGATTTAAATTTTTTCCTCAATTTATAATGTTTATATTTATTAACAATTAGTTTATACATATTAAAATGTATTGTCTCATTAAAATATATAAGAATATATTAAAATATCTATATTAAAAAATATATATATATATATTAAACTATCTTGACTAAAACTACATAAGTTACAAATTATTATTAATTATTATTAAAATTTCATAGGTTACTAATTGTTAGCAAGTATCATTAAATGAATTAATTGAATTAAATTATAAATTTTATATATATATATATATATATATATATACACATTTAAAAAATTGAGTGAAAATTTGGAATAATCATAAAGTGACATGTGCGTTGGAGACTGACCCCAATGGAAATTTCTCATTGGCTTCAGCTTGGGAGTCGGTCCGGGTGAGAAAACAGGTATGGCCTCTATTTGGAGCTATCTGGTCCGATCTGCTTACTCCTACCATTTCTGTTTTCCTCTGGCGCCTTCTCCTTCGTCGCCTTCCTCTTGATACTTCCTTACAGTCCCGTGACATTTCTTTAGCATCTCGATGCTTATGCTGTCCATATTCATCTTCCCAGGTTGAATCTATCCCTCATCTTTTCTACCTGAATGATGCTGTAAGATCTGTCTAGTTGCATTTTGCTGCGTGGTTTCATTGCACACTACCCTGCACTACTGATATTACACTGGTCTTGAGCTTCTGGAGACATGTGGTTCCACATGCACACACCTCACATATATGTTTTCTCATCCCCTGTTTGATTTTCTGGTTCACATGGACGGAGAGGAATAGCCACAAGCATCGTGGTATTCCTTTTCGAGCTTCTCATATTATTTGGCAGGTTACGCATCATCTCTTCTTGCTGGTAACAGCAAGGAAGCTCCTACCTATCCATTGGAGAGGGTCTCACCCGACGGTGGATTTCATGCCGCCTCCCGTGTTTATACCACGTCAGGTGGTCTCTCGACCCGTTCGTTGGCTTCTACCACCAGATTCATGGATTAAGCTCAACACAGATGGAGCTTTTGATCGGGTCACTGAAGGTGCAGCAGGAGGGGGTCTTATTCGAGATCCACACGGTGACATGTTGGTGGCTTTCTCCACTTCGTTCCAGGCTACTTCCAGCTTTGATGCAGAGCTACAGGCGGTTCTTCAGGGACTACGGTTGGCACAACAGTTTCATCGCCCGGTTTGGATCGAGTTAGATGCAGCTGTCGTTGTCTCCCTCCTTCAGTCAGACAGATCTGGTCCCTGGCAGATTCAACACACGTTGGTTCATATACGGAGGATCCTTTCTGATATGCAGGTTCGGATTACTCACATCTTTCGGGAGGGTAATCGGCCGGCAGATTCTCTAGCACGTCTTGGGATGGTCACGCCTCAGCTTCAGATCCTTCATCAGCATAGCTCGCCTCGGTCTATTCTTACACTTGTTCGCATGGATCAACTTGGCTATCCCAATTTCAGAGTTCGATAGTTCTTGGTTTTTCTTGTTGTTTTATGTATATCTTTCTTAGTTCTTTCTTAGCCTATTCGTCTTGATAGGCCCAGTGTGACTTTGACATTGTATCATGTTTTTATGATTTATCTACAGGCTGGGGATGGTACCTTAATCCCCCACCCAT
Source organism: Scutellaria baicalensis (assembly GCA_005771605.1). Classification (NCBI taxonomy): domain Eukaryota; kingdom Viridiplantae; phylum Streptophyta; class Magnoliopsida; order Lamiales; family Lamiaceae; genus Scutellaria; species Scutellaria baicalensis. Next base: position 14,400,946 of record CM016723.1, on the reverse strand, counting down.
GATGGGTGTTTTTTGATTAAAAAAAAAAGACATGTGTCCTAGTGGTTATTCCTTTAATATATATGAAATACTTTTTAAGTATTCTAAATAAGGAAACTTTCCTTTTTAATAATTCAAAAATAATACAAAGCTATGGAAATTTCAATTGTGGGAAAACGCATGTTTATCTACAGCATAAAAAAATCCCGTTAGAATTGAAATAAATACCTTCTTCTTCTTCGGAGAGAAATTAAGGGTTTGCCAATGGCTCAACGTATTGCAAACTCAACTAGATTTTTCTCGGAAGCCAACTTTTCCGCACGGAGAAGCCAGGGGTTGATGCTTCCAAAACGCAATGTCCCTCTTCTCTTTTTCTTAAGACCAATATCAAACACATCCAGGTAAATCTGTTGTTATTCAAATAGTATAAGACTCAGTTAATTCCGTTATCATACCATATTTAACATATAGTTGAGTAGAGTTACTAAGCCCTGCCCTAATCCGTTGGTCGATTTCTTGATGCTAACCTGTTTGTGAAAATGCCGCACAGAAGTGATACTATTTTCTTGATCAATATTTCGATTTACTTATATGTATTCCGATATTGTTGAGCTTATTTGTCCCTATTGTATTAGTTATATGGGATTTTTCAACTTAGGTAGCATGAAATTTTGATTTTATCCATCTTCACTTTGTATTCAAGATTAGGTGAGGATGCCACGACAGATGATCAAGAATTTCTGAAATGGTGTAATGGGGGAGGCATGTTTCACAAATCTGCTTGTATTGATCCTACTGCTCGAATAGAGACTGGGGCATTAGTTCATTCAGAATCTGTTGTGGGTGCAAATGTCTCCATTGGGTCCGGAACCATTGTTGGGCCCGCTGTTAAAATTGGTCAATCAACAAGAACAGGGTACCGTCAAGTGTTTATTTTTCATAGATTGACATTGTGGTGCAATGTATCTGTTATATTAACTTCATAATGTTTGACAAACTGAAGACTCCAGTAGCACATATTTAGTTCACTGGAAATCTTGCGTCCAGCTTTTAATGTGTCAAGATTGTGGTATAGTTTTCTGATGACATTGAGTTGTGATTCAATCAACATTTTTTTGTCTAGTTACAAGGTTGTATTGAGTAATTGCACAATTGGTGATTCCTGTGTTATTCATCATGGGGTCTGCATTGGTCAAGATGGTAAGGCTTGCACGCTGTGAAGGTTTTCTGGTCAGCATCATTCATTTAAATCTTGATTTGACTTAAACTACACCTTATGTTTTCCAAGCATACATCACTGATTTTTTTAACTGTAATATAAGTTAATTCATATTGGCTTTGCTTGTAGGTTTTGGGTTTTTTGTTGATGAACAAGGGCTCATGGTGAAAAAGCCTCAAGTTAGTTATTGAATCGTATATTTTTACTATTATACTTTGCATGAATTCTTGCTTTCTGCATAGCAACTATTTGTGATTTGGATTCTGGGTAGTGTAAGAAACATTCCTCCTGTAACTGAATTATTCCTTGCATCTGAGCATGTCTTTTTTTTTTTTTTTTTTCTATATAAATAATTTAATCCTTTCTTTATGTGGGGTTCAGATATGATGGGAGCTTGGGATGGTGCGGAGTAAATTATTTATACATGCTTCCAATTTTGTATTTCTCAGTAAAGCTTATCCTTCTACGTATACAGTGCTTGAGAGCAAGGATAGGTGACCATGTGGAAATAGGTGCAAACACGTGCATCGATAGGGGCAGGTGAAATATGTTTCTAACAAGTTCTTTGTTGCTTTTGTTACAACTGCTGGGATGTGTAAAACTGTTCTAGTTATAGATTTTATATGATGATTATGCAATATTCCTGTAGTTGGCGAGATACAATAATTGGGGATCATACCAAGATCGATAATTTGGTACAGGTGTGATTCTATTTTTCTGTTGGTATTCTTACATTTCTTCAGGGTAAGTCATTTTATTTATGTCTTCCACTTGCAGATAGGTCACAATGTCGAAATTGGGAAAAATTGTATGTTATGTGGACAAGTTGGGATTGCAGGTTCAGTGACGTATGCTATCTTCTTTCTCCTTTTTCTGTTTTTGACTCCAAAAATTTATTTTTACATTTAATCGCTATCTGTTCAAGACTTTGAAGTTCAGGTTCTAAACGACTTTAAAAAGCTTTCAGAATCTGGAATATGTTAATATGCTGTCTTTTCAGGATAGGAGATTATGTCACACTAGGGGGAAGAGTTTCGATACGTGATCATGTCTGCATAGCATCAAAGGTTTAGTTCTTGATGCTTCCTTCTTCTCCCACCTTATTGCGTGTACTTCTTATTCACCACACACCTGCATCACAATATTGTGACATGATTTTAGCATTATCCATGAGTTGTTACTTCAGTGGTTGAAACTGTCTGCTTAAGCTGGCTGCCATTTTCCTAGGTAGGTTACATCAAAATGAAATAGGTTCTCGTTATACTCGTATTCATTTGGTCGTAAGAATCTTCGCATGTAGGTGTTCCATGCCATCCCAAAATTTAATACTGTAGCCTTCAATACTCGTGGGCTGCCCTGGGGTAGTTTGGTTTCATAGTTGAACTTCACCAGAACCATAATCTTCTGATTTTCAATTTTGATTACGACTAAATTCCCCTAATTTGGATACTAATTCATACTCATGACAGTTTTTTGTTCGTTTCCATTTTAAGTGCTCAGATTGTAAGAAAGCTTTGTTTGCAAGTGTGAGAACTAAGAATTCGACACATTTATTCCCGCCAATCTTGCTTTCACATCCTGACATCGCATTCTACTAATATTATCGTCCGCTAACATTGTTGATTGGAAATGCAGGTGAGGCTAGCTGCTAATAGCTGTGTCACTAAGAACATCTGTGAAGAAGGGGATTATGGAGGCTTCCCTGCTGTAAGAATATACTTCCATTCATATTTCCTACTAAGTTCCGTTAAATACCCAAGTTTAATGGCAATCACAAATTCATTACGATTACTATTTTCATTTCATTGTTGGTAATATTCTTCTTCTCAATGCAGGTATCAATTCATGAATGGAGAAAGCAAGTCACCAGCGCCCGCCAAATGTCAAAGGAATTTTGGCACAATAAGAAGAAGAAGTTTGCTTCAAATATGAAAACTCCGAGTACATGATCCGACTCTGTATGGTACTTGTGGAGCTGTTGCTCCAATTTTCTGCTAGACAAAAATATGAAAAAAGAAAATCAATGTACAAAATTTGACTCAATTGCCACTTTCTACATTGCTCTGTATATTGACCTCAGTTTCTAATATTAACTTTTGAAGCATTTTGCAGCTCTGCATAATTCCCTCCTGAAACAGTCCCATTAAGACTGGTTTTTACCTTACTAAATCGTTCTTCGTATGAAATCTGGTGCACCTTGGTCCTCCACTTGATAATCAGGAACCTGATAAAACTTTCCAGCCTGATTCTGAAATCTACATTTCCACTGTTCATAGCTTGCCAAAATTCTTGCTTGGGGTGGATCGGTATCTGAAACGGAGTAGTGTTCTTGTATCCTTGATAAAAAGCTGGAATCGAATACGTCCCCATAACCCCACCACTTGTGTAAAGCTCGAAGCTGATGCCACTGTAGTAGATCCCCATTCGCTTGTTTGGATTAAAGACTTGGAGATGGAAGACTAAGGAGTTGTTTGGAACAGAGACATTGAGATGAATCGAATGATTCATGGAATCTGATGCAGGAAAATGGGCATCTGAAAGAGTGAAACTTGGATTTCTTGGAGTGAGACTTAGCCACGAAACAAGAGCAGCCAAACTAAGAACAGTGACAACATAAAAGAACCAGTAGCAGATATCGAGTCGAGCTCCAACTAGTCTTTGGTTAACCATTTGTGGATGAATGGATTGTGAGAGAAGATGAAGGGGTATCGTACATATGCAAAGTCACAGACCCTTGAGAGACTGTTGTATATGCAAGTATTAATGAGGGTTAGAAATAAATGGTGCAGCTTTAACGACTAGGTAGAGAGAATATATGCTAATCAGTGGTGGGTTATGGTGAGCTGCCCTCACTAGGAAAGCTATTCCTTGGCAATGAAGGATCCATTGATTAATCAGTCCCAAAAGTGTCCAATTGCAATTTTAGTTTTTTTAAAGAATGAAGGGTTTGGATAGAGAAGCACCGCCTGAATTAGTGATCAAAAGGGTTTGAGATATGCATGACGAAATCGGATTAGATCTCTTATTACATTTGATGTTACATCTCATATTTTATAACGTTTAATACATATGATGTCCTAAAACACATATGACATGTAGTAATTATTTTGAACGAAAGAATGTAGTAACAAGTATAATAGAATATCTCATGTAATCACGAACCAGAGTTTGGAGAATAAATACGACATTTTGACTTGACCGTAGACTCTAATAGAAATTTATTTAAGCGGTAAAGAAAAAGCTACCCTAATAATAGATCTTCATGTAAAATAAAAAATCAAATAAGAATACACAGAGAACAAGAATAGGATATATGTGTGTATATATATATATATAAGTTTGTTAGAAATTTACATAAGACGCTGTAAAGGGTCATGAAGAAGAGGAAAGGAAATAAATAAAATGAGGAGAGAGAGAGAGAGAATAGTATAGTATTACTAGGTGAAGAATAATCGACACCTCTTATCTTTGTAAGTCGGCAATATGAGACCGTCGGGTCCAACACCGACTGGACAATGAGCGTGCATCCCATGCCGCTTGCTATCCCAACTCCATATTCTAAACCGAATAATGGAGGATACATCAAGCCGAAAAACCACCTCGCCCCGCCCCAGGTCCGCCATGAACTGCTGCCACCGCTGGCTACTCACCGTCAGGGTGGCGCCGCCCAGTTCCCCAGCGATCACAGTCGTATTCTTCGGCTTCTGGTAGAACGGAAACAAGACCGGAGTGCCGCCCACAGGTTGCTCCTGATAAAACACCTCCAAATGCATGGAATCATAGTACACACCGATATTCTGATTCGCGTTGCGCGCGGTGACGTTGTAAATCATTATTAGGGCATTCTCGAATCCACCCTGTTGGGCGAGAGCAGGGATGGAGAATTCCTGGACATGAAATCTGGGCCTGTGGGGCCTCAAACTCAGCCACAGAATGAAAGCAGTGACCAACACGACAAAGAAGATGGCCAAAAATATTGCGCAGATGAGCTTTGAGACTCTTCTGCTGAGGCTTTCTTTGACGCGGTGGGCGTAGTAGTGGGCGCTGTGGTGTCGATTCACGGCGGGCTCGATCGGAATCTGGTTACTCTCCGACCACATATCGTGTGGGTTTGGATGGAATAAGGCATTGATTGATAGGAACAAGCCTTTTTGGTAGCCGGAAAAGAATCTAAGGAAGGAATGGAGGGATAGTTGGCTTGGAGCTTGGGGATTAACACATATGCCACATTCATTTCAATACGATAAGTATAGATGTGATGTCGTATATTCACATTTATCCTTCCTAAATAAATTCTTCTCAATCATTATTAGCCATACTAGTAATGTATCTGTCCGTTGCACAGTTTGGTATATATATAATTATAAAAAATATAATATATAAAATGTAATGATTATTATTTTAACAAAAATACATTGATACTTTTTTAATTTGTATAGTATAAAGCTAGATATTTTAATTTTAAATTTATGTCATTATAAATAATTATATTCGAAAATATAAGAAATTTGAAATATATAAAGTAATATATTAATCTATGGATTAAACAAACAAATAAAAAAAATTGTGTCAGAACATGGGTAGTGAAATTTTTAAAAATAAATTTAATATCGAAAAATAAGTTATATGTATTAGAAACGTATGATTTAAGTATTGAGAGAAATAAATTTATATTTTATTGTCATTTATAACTATAAATGCGCACGTATTTTAATAATTTTTTTTGGTTCAACGCCACATATAACTCATTTATTTTAAATCAAATAAAAATTTATATCAACTTATCAAATACATGAAAATCTCTCTTGTTATCTATTTAAATGAAACAATTCAAAATTGGATTTAATATACACATTTTGAATAAAAAAATTATGAATAATAATTATAAGATTGATAAGTCAATATATCAGGAACTAAGAATGATAAAATTTTAATTTGTGAAAAACCAGAAAAATTACCTCTATCCAATCCCTTATGCCACCTCAATTAATCAGAATATAAATATAAATAAAATTTGATAACAAATAAATATAAAATAAGAAAGATAAAATAAAATATTTGTATATTTCAAATGAATAAGTTGGTTAACTTGCAATAATAATTTTAATCTAATTTTTTCTATTTGATATGTTTTATATGTGTAATCTATTAGGTACACTACACCTATAATATTTTTTTATTTCTACATTTTAATATCAATATACAATAAATTAATACTATATATCATAAAAACGTTTAAAAATGAAAAATCATTGAAGCCCACACACATACATTTCCATATTTCAGTTTGATAAATTTTATATGAATATTAAATTTAAGATCATTAAATAATGATTGATTTTATATATTATATATTTAAAATTGATTTAAAATTGGGTAAATTACAAAAAATAACCCCAACTATCGACTTTTTTAAAATTGCAACTTAATCTGTTTTTTTTTTTTTTAAGATTGTCACCCAGTCTTTCTGTGATTTTGCCGATTGCAAAATTTCAAGTCATTTTTCCGGCAAATGAAATAATTTTTTTCACTTTGCAACCCAAACTTTAATTTTTTGTCCAATCACAAATCATGATTTTTTTTTCGCTTCACACCTTTATGTTATATATATGAGTGTGATATTTATGTTATATAAGTGTGGTCGATATTCATAAAATAAATATCAAAGAAAATTGGTCAAAATTGGTGAAATATATGTAATATCGGTAAAAAATCGATGGAATATCAATAAATATCGAGAAAATATCGGAATATATTGGTAAATATAGGAAAAATAACAATAAATATATGTACCCATATTTCCATCGATATCGATATTTTCACGATATTTCCGTGAATTTAAGTTACCCATATTTTCACTGGAATCGAAATTTTCATTGTTGGTTGCAATCTGATAAAAACACAAAGTTCAGGTTGCAATTAGATTAAAAATAAAAAATAAAGTTTAGGTTGCAAAGTGAACTAATTAATCTTCATTTCGCCAGAAAATTTGCAATCGACAAAACCACGGAAAGACTGAGTGACAATCTGAGAAAAAGAAGAAGATTAGGTTGCAATTTGAAAAAAGTCGATAGGTGGAGTTGTTTTTTGTAATTTACCCATTAAAATAAGTATTTAAAAATAAGATGAGAGATAATAAATATATAATCTCTTATTTCATGTCATTTATCTATTTATTTTTCTTATTTGAAAATTTTATACAATAAATACTAAATTGAGTATCATAACTGATTTCTTAAATTAAATATTTATTTATTTGTATTGAATTTCTTAAAATACAATAAAGAGGTTTATTTATTTTTATTTGTATTGAGTTTCTTAAAATACAATAAATAGGTTTATTTGTATTTATTTGTATTGAATTTCTTACAATAAATACAATATGAAAGCAATTAATAGGTTTTTTAAAATAGTAATTATTTAATAGATAAATAATTTATTACAGTTATTTTTGGCAGGATATCCTGCTTTTATATATACTAGTAGTATACCCGTGCGGTGCACGATTTGTAATATACGATTGATTATTTAATTTACTATAATGTAATATTATTATTATAACCTAAATTATATATTAATAAGAATTTATTTTTTATCTTTAATGTGTCACATCTTAAATAATATTATAATTTTAAAATGCAAATAATAATATATAAATGTGTGTGTATATATATATATCTATGTTTAACAATGAATTTTAAATTCTATATTTGAATATGAGGTTGTTAAATAAACACCAATTTTGTACACGTACCAATTAATATTGTAAATTAAAATAAATTAAATCAAATTTAGTACTGAGAAACATTTACTGTAAACGATAATTGATATCTAAAACATATGATACTTCATAAAGATATGTTGTGCATATTACAAATTAATATAGATATAAGTATCAAGATTAATATATTATTATATTTTTTGATTCATACTTATTAACAAATGTCCTTTGCATTCACAATTATAAATATCTTTAAAGAAAAGATATAAATCTCATCAAATAACTAAAAGATCTTGATATGTATTTAAATAACATAGCTAGTTCAATATTCAACCCACTTGTATTGACAAATATATCAAACAATTATACCAAAATATTTTTTATTGTTATTAATTTCTCAAAAAATCTAAGACTTTTTATTTTAAATTATTTTTTTAATTTCCTAATCTATATTTAATTTAGTCATCTATCTTTGTATTTGTAATCTTGTTAAATACAATTTTGCACAAAAATGTAAATATAAAATTTATATTTTTCATAAACCAAAACAAAATAAAAAAATTAATTTAATGATTATAACTTACATGAAATATAGAAAAAAGATAAAATATATTTTATAACCTACCTATAGGTATAACCTAACCTAGTGGACCCCACAATTCTTAAAAGTATAAATCTTTTATTTTTAATTTATTTAATTTCTTGTAACTACTTTCTTTCCATTTATAGTATGTTAATTTGGGAGGGAAAATTAGTTATTGCTATTTTTATTGAAGGTCTTCTTTTTATATATATATAGATATAGATATATCAAACTTTAATATATTTAGAATGTGTTGGATATCCAATATGTTAATTAATGACCTATCATATATTCAGTATATCAATTAATTTTACTTTTCATATAATAAGGGAATGAGATCATAATATGTCAGCAGTAGATTAATTAAAAATTGTTATGGTAACCATTTTAACATTTTTCTATATTGAGATATCAACGATGAGTATACAAAAAAGTGCCCATAGTGACTGACATGATAGCATTTTAGATTAGATAGGATAATTTTCAATTTGTTGATGAAATGATACAATAAAAAGCCCAAATCTTAGAGGCCCAAACTGGGAGTACTTTATTCAGTCCAATAATACACGGCCTCTTTCAAGTTTGATATTAAACTGAAGCACAATTGGAATTATGACTATGTTGAAGTATGTATTTACAACCAAATTGAGTTTATGTGCACACTTACAAATTTCTGGTAGGTGAGGAATGGACAGCTGAGAAATCATCACTTTGAATTATTTGAAAATAATTTCAGTGAAATTGAATCCGCAGAATGGGTGTAGTGTTACACTTCCATATGACATGATCTTCTATTATATAATGTGGATTATTGACACGTCGGATAAAAGTAAAGAAAGATAACTGAATAGATCTACATTAGCATCAGATTTTATCCACATTATCATCACTAGATAGCCTACCAACCAATTAAGTAATCAATCTTTGCTGTCATTCTATCTGTAGTGAACGACCATCGCGCGCCAAAAAATCATTGTCATGTCATTAAGTTACCTTCACTTGTCTTTATCTCTTATAGTGCTACAAAGACACAGTATTAGTATGAAACCCGTGTAATCATGTGTACCCTAAATATAAACATAATAGTACCATAAGAAAAGTTTAAAAAAATATTAATAATTGATGGTGTACCTATCATCGTGTGTAGTATCACTGATAATATAGTTTCATTAATATATTATTTAGTCATGTATAGTATTCTGCAGTAATCACTGAAGGAACGTTAATATCTTGAAATATTATATTTAAAGAAATAGTTAATATTATCATCATGTAAGTCTGTCGTGTTATTTATCTCTTCCATCAAAAAATTTCAAAATTTTCTATTATGTTTTTTTGTAAAATTATAAATATTAAAATTTAGAAAAGATTCTCAAATGCTCGGGTGGGGTTATACACACCTCACAACTTACTTAACACACCTCAAGAGTGTGGTTTTATGTATTTGTTAAGGAATAAGATGTGTTAAATAAATTATGGGGTGTGTATAGTCCTACCCTTCTCAAATATTATTAATTATCGTTAATTAATAGGTTTAACAGTGTTACTAGTACATCAACCAAGCTTTTTTTTTTTTTTTTTTCTCTTCCCTAATATTTAAAATTGAAATAAATTATAACCATATAAATTAGAATCTTCACTTCGATCACTATATATATTAAAAAAAAAAAAATCTCTCCATGCATGCATGCTTTGCTCACCCAAAAAAAGAAAGTAGAAACATAAAAGAGTGGAGACTACCTATTTTGAATGAACTTTAAGAAAACGTTTTTCAAATTAATCCCTGAAGTCCCTGCCCAGAACAATGAAAATAAATTATCAAACAACGGAATTGCTAGACTTTTATCAAACAGAGAGTTGACTTAGCTAGGGTGCATGTGGTACATACAATTAGTAGCGGATCAATTCATTAAAAAAGTCAACGGTTTTGAGAAGCAGTTGCATAATAAGCATTTAATGTTCAGTTTTGTACAAAATTCAATGTCATCAGTTTGCAACATCTGAGGAGAACAAGTGCATGAAAACAGTGCAACTTGTATTTCATTCATAAAGGAAAAGTTGAAACCTCTTTAATGAACTAATAATAATAATAATAATAATAATAATAATAATTTATAAATAAGAATGGTAGTGAAGCTGATTGCAGCAAGATCCCTGGCCGGGCTAGTTCAGGAGTGGAGGAGAAGTGGTCCATGGACCACAAAGCAAAGATGTCGGCATATAATGTCATTCCAATATTTATTATATATATAAATTGTTTTATGTGAACTATATATATATATATATATATATTTGCAATTATCTAACTTAACCTAAGTCGAGTCTGATATTTGTGTCATTCACATGATACCACGTGTCACATATTAGAAATAATAGAGCGTAGGTTTTGATATAAATAAGTTGCAATGTTGCATTACAAAGTATCAAACAATTAGTATGACAATCAAATAGGGTCTAATTGACCTAGCTTTTGATATTCTTTAAATTTGTCATTACTATCAAGCCAAACATAGTCTTAGTTTATTGATCAATTATATTCAAACTTCACAATCTTATTTGTGACTGATCGAATTTAATGAATCCAAGTTTTAAACTAAACTCTGATATTCTCTATAACTTTATTAATATAACTAAGCAATATCATTTGAAATATCAATATTAGACATCGAAATTAATATCGTTGTATTTTTTTTAATTATTAAATCAAACAGTAATTTATATATTTACAAATCAACTAGGCAGCCTATTCCCAAGTTTACTCATTTGCAAACAAACTCAATTCTTGTCAAACTTGAATTTCATTAATTTGTTTTAATGAGTACATAAAAAATAGAATGTAAGTTTCTTACTTATAAAAACCCAGCTCACATGTTCATAATTTTTTTATTTTGCAATGAAATAAAATCTCTGTCCTAAAGCTCTACTTAAACATTCTTAAATAATTTATAAGTTCTCGATCATATAAAAAATAATATTAAAATGTTATTAAAAAAAAAGTTAATAAATTGAGTGAAACATTTGTTGAGCAAATTATAATGAGTAGATAAGAAGTGGTTGGTGAGTGGTTTGATGATGAGTAAAAATCAGGTATTGGGACTCTCAAACTTTCTGCATTTTACTGAATCACTCGCGAATGGAATTTCCCCCGATGTGGGACTCAATCATCACCCAACCTTTTCCTCTTTATTGTTTAATTATATCTCCGTCCAGACAATTATTTTAGAACAAATTCTAGTTGATAAAATGATATTTATTTTGGGATTAAGATAATATTTTTTAAATAAAATCTTGTTGGTAATTACGATTTTCTCCATCCCAAAATAAATATTGTTTTAGGAAGTAAAATTTATCTCAAAATAAATGTCATGTAATTTCAAGGCATATTCATATACAACATACCAAATATACCCTATTTACTTTTTCCAATTAAATGTTGTTAAGAAATTAAAGAGAAAAAAGTTCTTCATTAATTAAAGTTAAATAGGGATAGATCGGACTTTTAATCATATTCCTTAATTTATGTGTAAAAGGTTAAAACGACATTTTATTTTGGAATGGAGGTAGCTGTTTTTTTAAATTACTAAATGATGGTAAAGGTGCCAATTATTTGAAGATAAAAGGACGTGATAACCAAATTAATACTACATCCGTCCTGGTCGAATTTACCTACTTTGACCGGGCACGAATGTTAAGAAAAAACAGTTGATTACTGTTTTTTAAAATAATTGGGTAACATTTTTGTAATAAAGGTGAAATATGAGAATATTAATGTTTGATTTTTGTTACTTTTTGCTTTTTAAGATTGTTTTTTAAAATAATTGAGTGACATTTTTGTAATAAGGATGAAATATGAAGATATTATTATTTGACTTTTGTTTTCATTTATGAGTTGACAAATTGAGTTGGGACAAACAAAAATGACAAGTAAGTAAGTTGATTTGGGACGGATGGATTACTATACAAGTTCATGCATTGGATTGAAAAATCCAATTATTGTATGCAAGTATACAACAACCAACTCATTTGTTTGGGAAAAAAAAAGATCCTTATAAAAGTTACTGCACTCTATTCACGCGTTAAAATCCAGTGAGAAATGGTCAAAAAAATTAGTCAATTAATTTAAGTTCAAATCCATATAATTTATTTGTCGGTGGGAATAAAATTATGATCCATATCCAAAATTGTTGATAATTTGATGAGATTATTGCAATTAATTATTCCCAATAAAATTACAACCCCATTACATAAAATGCAAACAAATTGATGTTGTTCGATGTTGTATTACATTTCGCACATGATATAGGTGGATTGATTTGAAATATTACAGAAAATACAATTAAGTAAAAAAATTCCATCTACATACGTTTTACTTCAGTCCACCAATTTAATTACACATATGATTTTTTTTATTTTATAATGTCCAAAATAGTGGTTTCAATATACTTTAATTTCGTAGTACTAATCGACACACTTCAATATCAATTTCCGTTAATCATTTCTAATGTTTCATCAAATTATGAAGCAAAAATTGAAGTGTGATTGTCTCATGATGATAAAATACTATTCCCTCCGTCCCACCTTATTTTGTCTACTTTCCACTTTTGCTTGTCCCAACTTATTTTGCCAATCCAAAAATGGCAAAGAAAAATTTACTTCCTTACCCCTCCATTTCTTTCATTTTACAACTTTTGCATTCAAAAAGCACACATTAATTACAAAATTGCCACTAAAAAATATTAAAATAACACATCACATCAAAGTCAAACAGTTTTTTCTTAGAAACCGTGCCGGTCAAAGTAGGCAAAATAAGAGGGGACAGAGGGAGTATATAATAAGAATAATCAGTTCAACCTAATTCTTTTCTCATCACTATTAATAGGTTAAATTGATCATCTACGTTCAAATAGATGGGCTTAGGAGAGTGCCTCAATTATTAGATGACTAGGTCTTAGGTGAGACTGTCTCACGAATCCTTTTTCCTGAGACAGATCAATCCATAACACACACTTAGCAATTCATATGAAAATTTATGGATATGAATTCAATTTATGAGTAATAAAGATCCGTCTCATGAAAACTATCTGTGAAACAGTCTCACATGAGTTTTTGTGTTATTAAACTTAGAGATTCAAATTTTTGTGAATCTCATCTAAATTAAATCATTACTCTTGGAAACTTTAATTGAAATAACGACACGTAGAGTACATAATGGAATTTTAAGTTGCCCAAAATCATAAAGCCAGTGCACCCTATATATAAGTCCATATTTTGATATTGATACTCAACCTAATCAGATCAGACCATATGGGTCCATATCTCTAAGTTCCAACCTTGAAATAAAATAAAGAGTAGAGACAATAATTATTTATGCAATAATGGTTCCCTTAAATATATCATGAATTCAAGAATTGTTGTGCTTCTATAATTCTAAACAAAGATTTTCACTTTTTTATTTTGAAAATATAGCTGTATTTGAAAATTCTTTCACATAATTTAAAAAGGAAATCATTATATTTTGTCAGTGTTACCGTAAATCTAATCTAAAATATATGCACATACATTATTGTACATACTTCCAAGAAAAAAATAAAATGACCCTGTCTAAAAATTATGTATTCTTTCTTGTGTGACACTTGTGTGCCCCAGGGGCATGGTGTCCCCAAATTAATCATTATATGATGTTAAATATATACTCTATATGTATCATGTATGATGTGGTCGAACTGACCACATTCGAACTACCTCGAAAACCCGACCCGGACTTGAAGGACGATCGACGCGAACGAGTTAGGAAATAATGAGTTCGTTCAAGCGAACAAGTATATGTGGCGTGCCAATCGAATTTTATCCAGCTCGTAACCCGTAATGTCGAACTGACACATGAAATGCCGAGCTAATACGAGCGAACTAATTCAAATTTGAGATAACTCTCACGATTGCGAGAATCTCGCCACTTCCCAGGTTTTTAGGAGAAAATCTTAACTGCCACATCCCACTCCTAGGAAATCACGTTTCTCTCAGGGAGTATATATATCCTTTGTTTTTCTAATTTGCACACACATTCACAAATCCTAATTTCTAGACTAAGCATTCAAAATTGAGAGCAACACTTTTGTGAGATTACTGACTTGAGCGTCGGAGTCCCTTCACCGGGAAAAACCCCCGGTGTTCTTTGTTTTGCAGGTTTTTTTGATCGGAGAATTCCAATCATCGTCGGAGAATTTCGAACGGTATCGGAAAAGTGAAGGATCGGAATCGAGACGAATCAATTGGCGCCGTCTGTGGGAAAGATTTTTTGAACCTTGAGCATTTAAGACGTAGAAGACTACAAAAATGGTGAATACCAGAGGATCAAGAAGAAGGTTGGATGAAGGAGCACCGTCCGTGCAACAAAATGAGGATCGGAATTCTGCGCCGGCCAATCCTCCCGGCACTGTCACATTGACGCCGGAGGAACTCTCGGCTTTAATAGAGACTGCTGTTCAAAAAGCCTTGGGCAAGCAGAAGGTGGATTCACAACAGGATAACACTGACATACCTGTTGGAAGGGAACAAGAGGGCGACAGATCTCGGATGGACGAACAGGAAAGCCAATCTGGTCACCCTCGTGGCCAAAAAAGAGGACATGACGAACTATCTGAGAGAGTAGATGGTTTACGAAGGGAGCTACGGGAAGTTCAGCGAACTGTTCGACGTATTCCTCGGAGTTCCAGAGGTAACCCTTTCTCTGAGGAGGTGATGGAAGACGAGTTGCCCGCCTCTTTTCGGCCGGTGAATTTCGAATATGATGGTGCTTCGGATCCATGGGATCATATATGTCGATTTGATAATACTGCTCTACTGCATCGGTACTCCGATGGTATTAAGTGTAGGGTGTTCGCCACGACCCTTACCAAGGCTGCTCAGACATGGTTCAGTCAGCTGAATGATGGGACGATTCATAATTTCGAACAACTATCTGAGCTGTTTTTACATCAGTTCGCCAGTTCTAGAAAGCAGAGACGATCTACCCAGACGTTGTTCGGTGTGAGGCAGAAAGCGGATGAAACCCTACGGAACTATGTTAAAAGGTTTACTGCTGCTACTTTAGAAGCTCCTGAGGCTTCAGACGATTTAGTTGTAAGTGCTTTCATCCAAGGGTTGAAAGAAGGGGATCTCCATACTTCGCTGGTCAAGAAGACTCCCACCAATTTTGACGAACTGTTACAGAGGTCTACCAAGTACATCAACTTGGAGGAGGCAGTTCGAATGAAGAAAGGAGAGACTTCAAGTCGTCTGAGCCGAACGCAACATGATAATGAAACAGCCAGGAGGAGAGATGGGGGCGAGCAGCGAGCAAGATTTGCTCCACCCCCTTTAAGGGAAAATAAGACAGGGCGGAGGTACGAACACTATACGCCCATGACTATGCCCCCTGGACAGGTATTAATGGAGATATGGAACTTGCCCCAGTTGAAATGGCCGTCGACCTGGAGTCCAAATCCGAAGAAACCAGCCACCTTCGGCAACGGTAAATTGTGTCGATTTCATAATGAATATGGGCATGGAACTGATGAATGTTTACATTTGCGAGATGAACTGGAGAGGCTAATCAGGGAGAACAAATTAGCCCGTTTTGTTCGTCCGAACCGATCAAACCGCGAACATCGGAATGATCGAAGAGAGCCGAGGCAAGATAGAAGGCAGGAACAACAGGAATTACCTCCACCACCACCACCACCGGCGCGAGCTAGACCCGAACAAGAAGAAAGGCCTACTATTCACATGATCATGGGTGGGCCGACAGATGGAGATTCTAATAGAGCTCGTAAGGCGAGACTCAACTCTGTTAAGCACGAACAGAATACAGTTCATTCTATTTTCGAAGAGGTTGCAATTGAGTTCGGAGTTCGCGATCGAGTTGCTATTCAGAGCCCTCAATTTGATGCTATGGTGATCGTTGCGGAGATAGGGGGCTTTAACGTTGAACGGGTTTTTGTGGATACTGGCAGTTCGGTGGACATCATATTCATGGACTGTTTCCGAAAGATGAGATCTACAGTAGAGGTAAAGCCTGTAGAAACTTCACTTTATGGTTTTGCAGGCGAATCTGTAACGGTGTATGGCAAAATTCAATTGCCTATGGTCTTAGGAGACGAAGAGTGGAGGCAGAACAAAACGACGACCTTCCTTATAGTGGATGCGCCTTCTCAATATAACGTGATTTTGGGTCGACCTTCCTTAAGTTCGTATGCTGCCGTTATCTCACCTGCCCATTTGATGATGAAGTTTCCGGTTGAGAATGAGGAAGGGAGAATAGTTGGAGTTGGAGTTGTTCATGGCGATCAACAAACTGCTCGGCATTGTTATGTCGCTGCAGTTCGACAATCCGAATCTCGCAAGCGCCATAGCGAACAGAGAGACGATAGTGATCGTGGAAGGGATAAAAGTCTGAAAAAAGATGGTAGTACAAGCACAGCGGAGTTCGCAGAAGGTGAACTAATGAGTGTGGAGTTGATCCCGGAGCTACCTGGACACTCAGTTCGTCTTGGAAGTCAATTGTCAGAACAAACCAAAGAGGAAATTGTGGCTGCTCTTAAAGACAATGTGGATTTGTTCGCCTGGAAACCAGAAGATTTGAAGGGTATAAACCCGGAAGTAGTTATTCATAAGCTGAATATCAAGCCTGATGTTCGACCTGTTAAGCAGAAGCTAAGGCATTTCGGGGAACAACAGAATAAAATCATCAATGAAGAGATTGAGAAGTTGCTCGAAATTGGACACATTGAGGAGATCCAGTATCCTCGATGGTTGGCGAACGTTGTGTTAGTCCCGAAACCAGGAAATAAGTGGCGGATGTGTATCGACTTCCGAGATTTGAATAAAGCATGCCCCAAAGACCATTATCCTCTTCCGCGGATCGACAAACTGGTGGATTCTACTGCCGGATGCGAACTATTGAGCATGATGGATGCAGCCCAAGGATACCATCAAATCATGTTACACCCAGAGGATAAACCCAATGTGGCCTTTATCACATCATCAGGTACATATTGCTATACTGTTATGCCATTCGGATTGAAAAATGCAGGAGCTACTTACCAACGAATGGTGAACGAAGTGTTTAAACACCAACTGGGCCGCAATATGGAAGCGTATGTTGATGATATGCTAGTAAAGAGCATACAGGCGAACACCCATGCAGATGACTTGAGGGAAACGATGGCCACAATCCGAAAACATGGGATGCGATTGAATCCAGCCAAGTGCTCGTTCGGTGTGCGAGCAGGGAAATTCTTGGGGTATATGGTGACGAACAGAGGAATCGAAGTAAACCCCAGCAAAGTTCGAGCTATACAAGAAATGACGCCTCCTCGAACTATTAAAGAAGTGCAGACACTAACAGGCCGCATTGTTGCCTTAAGTAGGTTTATATCCAGGTTAGCGGACAGAGGTTTGCCTTTTTTCAAAATTCTAAGGAAGAGTGGTCGGTTTAGTTGGGATGACGAATGCCAGAAAGCGTTCGAAGAATTGAAGGCGTTTCTCCTCACACTTCCTCTATTAAAGCAGCCTGTGAAAGGAAGTATGATGGTTGTTTACTTGGCAGTTGGAGAAGAGTCAGTCAGTTCGGTTCTTGTTCGAGAGGAAAGAAGGGATCAATTCCCCGTGTACTTTGTTAGTAAAGTTCTGCATGGGGCAGAAGTTCGCTATACTGAAGTAGAAAAGGTTGCTTATGCCCTAGTCACCACGGCCAGGAGATTGAGGCCATATTTCTTGGGTTATGAGATCACGGTTCGAACGAACCATCCGCTGAGTATAGTGTTGGGCAAACCGGAGGCATCTGGGAGATTAGTCAAGTGGGCGATCGAGCTGGGACAGTTCGATTTGAAGTATGAACCACGAACTGCCATAAAAGGTCAAGCCTTGGCTGATTTCATTCAGGAAACAACCAGGTTACAGGATAAGAAAGGATGGGAAGTTTTTGTCGATGGGTCCTCGTCCCGTCAGGGCGCAGGAGCAGGGATATTGCTGATTAGCCCCGAGAAAGATGAGTTAGAGTTCGCCATAAAATTTCAATTTAAGGCATCTAACAATGAAGCAGAATATGAAGCTTTTTTGCAGGGTTTGAAAATAGCCGAGCAGGTTGGAGCTCGCGATCTGACAGTTAAGTCGGACTCACAATTGGTTACACAACAGCTCAGAAACCAATGTGAAGTTAAAGAAGATCGTATGATTTCTTATGTACAACAAATACGAGAAATGGAGAAACGATTTGAAAAACTACAGATCGAGCAAATACCTCGGAGTGAAAATCAGAGGGCAGATTATCTTGCTAAAATAGGGAGTTCGCTGCAAGACTGTTCGAAGAGAAGTATTACAGTCATGGGGGTAGGAAAGGAAAATGAAGTGCTGAATATTGACTTGGCCGAACAAGACTGGAGAACTCCTTTCTTGAAATGTCTAGGCGGAATCAGAGATGGGTTAGCAAAAGATATCGAGAAATTGGAAAAGCAAGCTCGGTTCTACTACATGTTAGATGGGGCGTTGTATCGAAAAACATTCCTGCCAACAGATGCCAGATGTTTGTCCAAAGAGGAGGGGTTTAAGGTTTTAAAGGAAGCGCACGAAGGAGGATGTGCCGAACATGCGGGGGCTCGAGCATTAGCTCGCAAGGTCGCACGAGCTGGTTTCTACTGGCCAACGATGAAGATTGACGCCGAAGAACTAGTTCGGAAATGTAATGCTTGTCAGAAACATGGGTGGCGAATTCGCACGCCAGCAACAGATATGCTTACGGTATGTTCGCCTTGCCCTTTTGCCAGATGGGGAATTGATATAGTTGGTCCACTTGTTAAAACCAGAGGAAATAAGCAATTCTTGGTAGTGGCTGTGGATTACTTCACTAAGTGGGTGGAAGCCGAACCTTTGGTTAAGATCGCCGAACCAGATATGATCCACTTTATATGGAAGAGTATTTGTTGCAGATTCGGGTTACCCAGAATTTTAGTGTCGGATAACGGAGCCCAATTCAGAGGCAAAAAGATTACAGGATGGTGTAAAGAGATGAAAATTTTACAAGTATTTACCCCAGTAGCTCATCCCCAGGCGAATGGACAAGTCGAAGTGGTTAATCGAATAATTCTGGATGGAATCAAAAAACGGCTGGAATTTGAGAAGTCGAACTGGGTGGACGAACTGCCATCCGTTTTATGGGCATATCGAACTTCACCTAGATCGACTACGGGAGAAACTCCTTTCAGTTTGGCATTTGGCATGGAAGCGGTAGTCCCAGCTGAAATTCAGGGAGAAGCTCTTCGAATCACTAATTTTGATCCACAGCAGAATGAAGAATTAATTCGAACAGATTTGTTATTTCTGGAGGGAATTCGAGATGAAGCCAGAGTTCGCCATGAGTTATACAAGAGGCGCATTCAAGCAGCTTTCAACAGAAAAGTCCGAAAAAGAGAGTTTCAAGTAGGGGATTTGGTTCTAAGGCAATCGGATGCCTTGCTGGAGATCGGAAAGCTTGATGCCATTTGGGAAGGACCATACACTGTTACAAAAGTCTTACCAGGTGGGTCATACGAGCTCGCCGATGAACATGGAAAGGAACTGCCAAGACCTTGGCACATCAACCACTTGAAGAAATTTTACACTTGAAATCTCAAACCCCAGTATGTTGCTTTTGTTTTTTCAAGTTGTTGTTTTTATGAATAATAGATATTTTTCTGCTCCGTGGACGTAGGTCGATTTGACCGAACCACGTTACATCTTCGAGTCTTTTTATGTTGATTTTGCTTAACTTACAAAAACACGATCATATGGTGGAACAAACTCCCAGTTCCCTCGGAACTCAACGATTACGAACTCCCAGTTCCCTCGGAACTCAACGATTACGAACTCCCAGTTCCCTCGGAACTCAACGATTACGAACTCCCAGTTCCCTCGGAACTCAACGATTACGAACTAATAGTTCCCTCGGAACTCAACGATTAAGCACGAAGCAGTTCCCTCGGAACTCAACGATTAAGCACATAGCAGTTCCATCGGAAAACGATCAAGAACAAAGCAGTTCCCTCGGAACTCAACGATGAAGCGCGAAGTAGTTCTCTCGGAACTCAATGATTAAGCACGAAAAGTTCCTTCGGAACTTAACGATTAAGCATGTTAAAGTTCCCTCGGAACTCATGAATCGAGCATACTGAAGATGTTCCCTCGGAACTAACTGATTAAGCGAACTCATTGTTTATTGCAAATGGAAGAAGTTCCATTGAACTTGATGACTAAACAAAATAAAGCGAGGACGTTCTACCGAACTCAATGATTAACGCAGATTAAAGAGTTCTATCGAACTTAAGGATGGAGCGAAGTAAAGGGAACTCTTTCACGATTCACTAAGTAAGTATTTGATTAAGTATTTGATTCATTACTTAGTGAAAATTCATTCGAATGTTAGTAATTGCATAAATTAAGGACACGTGAAGATAGGCGAACTATATTCGATAAGCAACAAAGTTTTCATTACAAAACGATTACAAAGTTTTTTTTCAAGAAAAAAGTACAAGTATGGAAAAATCTATGTACGATCGGGAGAAGGAGTAAGTTGGGCGTCGACTGGCTCGAGGGTTTCGAACATGTCTTCGGGAAGAGGAGGAGTTGGACTCCGAGGAGTTGCGGCTGGAGCAGGAAGTGATGAACTTGGACCAGGAAGATCGAGCTGGTCGTCTGGAAGGACTTCCTTTATAGCCTCTTCTAAGCAGCCCGACCACCACTTAGCGTCGACATCGTCTTCCGGGTTTCCCCGCCATCCAGGCGGAATGGAGTGCGTCTGCATCACCTGCTGCGCTAGTTCGTTCACGCTGAACTGAACCGCCTCTCCAACTCGCTCCTGGCACAGCCGAACTCCTTCTTTGAAGTAAGTTATTGCCATAGGAGCCGCCTTGGACAAAAAGAGGACAGAGTCCCAAAGACGAGCTACGAGCCTCTCTCGGAAGGACTCCGATATCAGCTCCATCTCAGGGCTCCGAGCGAACTGGTAAAAGCCATTTCGATACATGACTTCACCGAATTCAGCTCGAGAGCTCTCTGCCTCTTTGAGTTTCTCTTGCAAACTTCGAATCTCAGCTCGCGCATCTGAAAGCGCAGCTTGTTGCTCCATGGCGAACTGCTCCTTAGCCAATAACAGTTCTTCCTTTTTGGCCACTTCGGAGCGAGCAACAGCTAACTCCACTTCCCTCTCTTCCAACTGAGCAGACAGATTTTCGGCTTTGCCGGCATGTTCACTCAAGTCACTCTCCAAGGTCTGCTTTTCCTGGAGAGTGTTCCTCAACCTATCTCGGCGGCGGAAGGCCTTTACACCCATGGCCTCGAAGTACTTGACCGCACTCGACATCTTAGAGATGTTCGCCTTGAACTCTTTTAGTTCGTGGTCTTCCTCCTTTGTCGCAGCCCCCTTGCTTGGAACTATTGCCCCAGCTTGTTCGGGCACGGCCTCAGCTCGCCTAACATCGGATGAGGTGCCTTCCTCC